>JBBYHH010561084.1:0-10785 GCA_038382905.1 Daphne laureola
AATTAATCAATTTAGTCACTTTTATTTTAATATGTTCATGATAAAAGTTTATAAGTTTATGAACTATTTCGTTAATTAAGTTTTTAAAAGTTTAGGGAATAATTGTTTATCTTTTTTAAGTTATCCAAAAGTTTAAGAACTAAATACGTTAATATATAAAAGTATAAAAACTTTTACGGAGCGTTTTGTAAACAAAAGTATAAATTGTGTCTTTAAAATGATGGAAACAAAATTTGTTTTAATTTGAGTATAATTTAAAATTTTAGGAAGAATAACATTTGGTAAAATATTTCACTTATTAATTTAAATGATAAAAATTGACATAAATTAAGTTAATGACCCAACGGATAAGATTTTGATTTATACAATTAGAGATCTAATATTCGATTCTCAATGTTCCATTCTCAATGTGTGTGAAGTTTTATTTTTTCAACGGATTGTGTGGTGTGGATCCTATCTGTTGTTGGCGTGTCATCACCAGAAACTTTTTATTAGAGATAGAGTCATGTATTAATATTATATATAGATAAATACTATTAATGGACACCACTTAATAAATACAAAACTATACGAAATTATGATTAATTTTTTGACATTATTAAAAAAATAATATGGACACAACTATTATTATTGGACACCCAGTAAAGACGAAAATAAAATAATTGAAAGAAAACAAGAAAGTTCACGTGTCACAATTGTGTAAATGTTTTGAGTAAATTCCATTATCAGTCCTTTAACATTGATCATTGTTATAAACACGTTTAAAAATAAAATAAAAATTGTCTTTTCAAATCTCATAACTTACATTTTATTTCTCTCAATCATTGTGTTAAATATTTTGTGAGTAAAGTCTATTTTTAGTTCTTTAAATATAGTGTGTATTTTGGTCACTTTTTAAGATTTCGTCCTATTTTAGTCTTAAATCCATGATTTTTTGTCTTATTTTAGTCTTTCCGTCTATTTGACCGTCAAATTGACTTTTAGTTAAGTTATTTTTAGGTAAATACCCTTAAAAATATAATCTAATTACAAATTTAATAGATGTGTAACCACTAAACTTTTAAGAAATATACATATAAGTCTTAAACTTTCACTCATCTTGTTCCACACACTCTCTCTCTCTCGATGAAAAGTATCAAAATTAAGCAAGGGGCTTGAAAAGCCTCATATCTGAACCATCGATTTACTTTTTCATAAATATTTTTTGTTGATCTCAGGAAGGATTTGCATGACAAGAGCATCAAGAACCCGATTAGTTCCGTTGGGCTCATCGCAGCATGATACCCAAGCCATTTGGAGTCGATTCCATGTGGATTGTTGAAGAATCGGGGCAAGTTGAAGGGTTGATGTTCATCGTTGAGATTGTTAGCTGATCTAGTTGGAAAATAGATACTCGTTTGTCTCGTGCTTGTTCTTCGTGCTTCGTGGTTGAATTCTTGGTCTCTTATTTGAAAAAAACCTTCCTTCGTGATTTCATTCTCATACATGTTTATTTTTGCGATTGAAAAGAGGTTGAAAATGTAACATTGGCTAAGAGTTATTTTTGTTCTTACAGTGTACAAGAAACTGTTAGTAGTATATCTGTGTGTTAAGGGCATTTAAGCTTGGCTGGATTAGATTATCAAGAATAAAATGATTGGAATTAGTGAGAATGATGATGGAACAAGTGGTGTAATGAAATGTTTAGAAGTGGTGATTGAGTTTTATGTTGATTGGTTGTTGTAGCCTAAGCAAATCCACGAAAGGGTTGCTGATGGGAGAGGCTTCAGGAAGAAGAAGAAGAAGAAGATTACATACAATATGAAGTTCGGAAGATGATATAAATGATAATGAAAGAGGAGCTAGGGTCAAATTGATAGAATTTTATAAAATTAAGGTATGATTGGTAAATAAGGAAAATGATATTTTCATCATATCACAAAAATTCACTTAGAAAACGGAATAATTAATGAAAATTTTAACGGAAGGACTTAAACAGGACAAAAATAATGAGTTTAGGATCACAATATGATGAATTCTTAAAATGAGACCAAAATAGGACACACACTATAGTTATTGGACTAAAAATGGACTTTACTTATATAAAGACTTTAAAACCCCATGAGGCTCATCTTGTGGTGCCACGTGGCTCCGCCAGACGATGCCACCTCCTTTTATTTTTTTTATTTTTTTTATATTTAAACTACACTTGATTTCCACTTTAATTTGTTAAATTCAATTAGATCCTTAGGTTTTCAAATACAACACTGATAATTTATTATAATCCCAATATTTTTTTATAGTTGCGTTCCACTTCTTATTTGTTCTTAACGTCAATTTGCATTTGGTTATCACCTTAGTTTACGAAAAAACAATTAAGTCTTTAATTTTTAAAATACAATACCAGTGAATTCTTCTAACAGTAGATTTTTTTCAAAGTTGAAGTTCAGCCCATTTACTTACCGTTTTTTTTTTCTTCTGAAACTTACTACATTTTTTTTATTAGAAGAAATTAGATCCTAAAAGTTAAAGTTCAGTCCACTTATTTATCTAGATACCTTACTTTTAACTCAATTTTTTAAATGCTAAAACAACTCACAAAATAATTTTACTTTAGGGAAGTCCAATTTTCTAACTTATATTAAATAAAGATTATAAAACCTTATTATGCAAACGTGGTGCATCCACGTCATCTTTCCAAATGGAGAACACATATTTTCTTTTCTTGAAGTTTTTTTTTTTCCCTTTCCCCGTTCTTACATTATTTATCATCTTTTATCTCAATTTATTCCTTTAAACTCACGTTACCATCCAATTTCAAGTAATAAATAATTTCTACATAGGCTAAAGCTACAACAATAAGAAACAATCCCTACACATGCTCAAACTACAACAAGTAGAGAGTTACATACTTGATTCTCCATACCTCAATTAATTAGTCTTTTTTTTTTGTTCCACAATACATAATATGTGATAGTTCTCAAATAATTGATTTATTTTGTTTGTTATACAATATTTAGTCTATATGATTTTTTTTCTTATTTTTTTACGGAGGAAGAGTATCACTATCGTTCAATTCATATTTACTACTTCCTCCGTCCCCAAACAATCTTACATTTTGTATGAGTGCAGAGATTAAGTCGAATGTAAATTTTTATGTAGCTTGACATAATTGCCTTAGAATAGATGTTACACAAAAAATGAGATAGAAAAAGTAAAAATAAAGTAGAGATAATTTGATAACTTAAGAGAAGAGAATTTTCTTTTTTAGCAGAGTGTAAAATTTTTCAAGGACAATCCCAAAAAGAAAGGAAATGTATAAGATTATTTGGGAAGGAAAGAAGTACTAACTTTATGTTTTTTGATGTAGTATTTTCATAAACGGACTAATTTTTGATAATCATTAACTCCTTTATTTCCAAATATATATATATATATATGAGATGTTGTATTATAATTTATTCTTTTATAATTCCTATTATTTAGTTATAAGTTTATGAATACTATTATAGAATCATAATTTTTTTTAAAAAAAAATTACCTCAAATTGTCGTGCGTACTAATAAAGAGTTTGACTGTTTTGAGAATCGACAGCATAGCAATAGCAATAGTAATCAATGTATGGGAGATAGAGTGGGTATAAAAAAACTCTGGAATGTCCGATTGTCTATGGCGGCCATGACTTTGAACTCTTCTCTTCCTTCCGTTTCACACCCTCCCTCCTCAATGCCTTTTAATTTCATCTTTAAACATTTAAATATCAAAAGAAGAAAGAAGAAGCAATTTCCACAAGCTTGTTTCATTTGCAGTCGTCGTCTTCCCCTCCCATTATTTTATTGATTCATTGAACCTCAATTCAACCCTAACAAACTCTTCATCTGTTGATTTGTTGCTTCAAATCCAATACGCGTCTCCAGCCATAATCAAACAGAGGAGAAGTTGATTTTGGTCAATTAGGAATTTGGTGCACCATCTACTCTATTCCCTTTCACCAAGTTTCTTTAGAGTTTTTCTGGGTTTTCTTCTAGTTGTAAAACTGATGGGTGGGCTTTGCTCGGGCGGAGCAAAAGCTCGGAGCACCAAGAAGAAGATCACCTCAGAATTCTCCAAACATCAAACCTCTGTCTCTGCAAATGCTTCCACAAAACACAAACCAAATACAACTGCTGCTAATCCGCAGACAGAAGAATTCCGCTATGAGAACAGGCGCGAGAGATACGATTCTGGCCCATTGCCAGTTTCCTTCTCTTCTGAACTCAGATCATCCGGGTCAACAGCCTCTAAAGTAATTCCGATTCCCACCTTTATTATGTTCTGATACTGTAACTGTTTCCTCCTTTTGATGATGTTTGCTAATTTCTTCTTTCCCTTGATGTTAATGAAGAAGGGTTATAAGAGGAGGTCAATACGGAGGGCGGGTACTGTGGGGATAGAGATAACGGTGGAAGTTCTGGACACACTTGGAAGTAGCATGTCCAATCTGAATGTCAGGAATGGATTTGCTTCCGGATTGCCCTCAAGAGGGAATAAGATTTCAATATTGGCATTTGAGGTAGCCAATACCATAGCTAAAGGTTCGCAGTTGTTGCAGTCACTTTCTCAAGAAAACATCAACCTCTTCATTAAGGAAACACTCCAATCAGAAGCAGTCCAGAATCTGGTTTCAAGAGATACCAATGAGTTACTAAGTATAGCTGTTGCTGATAAGAGGTACAAACACTATGCTGTATGCATGTGTTGAAGTTAGTTTGTTCTCTGGTTTGCAGTTTCATGTGGTGTATGTATTCTTTTCAGGCATGAAGTAGATGCCTTTTCGAAAGAAGTTATCAGGTTTGGGGACTTGTGTAAAGACCCACAATGGCATAGCCTTGGCCGTTATTTTTCAAAGTAAGATTGTTGTTTATGGAGTGATTTTGGGTTCATATCAAGAAAACATGTTCACTTTGTTATATACTATACTACATTGCCTGTAACAGATTAGAATCAGATCGTTCAATT
The DNA here is from genome assembly GCA_038382905.1 of Daphne laureola. Taxonomy (NCBI): domain Eukaryota; kingdom Viridiplantae; phylum Streptophyta; class Magnoliopsida; order Malvales; family Thymelaeaceae; genus Daphne; species Daphne laureola. Next base: position 4,978 of record JBBYHH010561084.1, read on the forward strand.
CAAATTTCATTGAAGGATGAAGCAGAAGCTGCAATGCGAGAGCTAGCTACTATGGCTCAGTATACTTCTGTATGTTTAAGCTGGTTTCTCTTGTTTGGTTGGTTTTAAGTTTTTCGTCTTTCTTTTCTCCTGATGTGCTTGCTTTGGCTTGAATTCAACTAACTATTCATGCATAATCAGGACTTATATCATGAGCTGAATGCTCTAGATAGATTTCAGCAAGATTATGCTCATATGATCGAAGAAGCAAATTCCTTAAAACTCCCAAGAAGAGGTTGGTTGGTCCTGCTTTCATATCTTGATTAGTCTAAATCAGCACACTGTTAAGTAAGTTGCACACAAATGGTAATGTTTGGCACTCTCTTTATTAGTAGCACTTCATTGCTTTTTACAGGAGAGAGTATGATTATCTTACAGAACGAAATAAAACAGCAAAGAAAGCTTGTAAGGAACTTGAAAAAGAAATCTATTTGGTCGAAGACTCTGGAAGAGGTTTGAGATGTCAAAGTCTTTATCTTGGTGTTGCAGGATTTCACATATTAAGGCAAATAACATAAGCTTGTTTGTTGATGTTGCCGCCTCCTTTGTGTGCAGGTTGTGGAGAAGCTTGTTGACATTGTGGCCTACATGCATCAAGCCATTGCTGAAGCATTTAAAGGTAAAGGGAGTAAGAGACAAATTTTCTTAAAATAATTCCTTTTCTTCCTGAATTGTCTCGATGACTAATGCTTCATTTTGTTAATGTCGTTAACTTGATGGGCAGAAACAAGATCAGCGCGAAAACAGCCTAGCCAGAACCCTCAAACACTTGGAGTTATTGGACTAGCTTTGCACTATGCTAATTTAGTTCATCAAATAGATAATTTGGTAATTCCTGTTTTTCCATACTCAAACGCTCGCCTAATGTAAACCACGCTGAAAGCTTAATACTGCAGGCTTCTCATCCAGCTTCAGTTCCTCCTCATGTGAGAGACACACTTTACAACGCGCTGCCAGATACTGTCAAGGCAGGTCTAAGGTCTAACCTCCATTCAGTCGACAACAAAGGAAAGGTAAGTCCAAGATTTTGTTTAAAGTCAATTTATACAGCATACTCCCTTCATCTTATAACATAGCGAACAAATTCTCTGGGCACAGAAATTAAAAAATGATGAATATGTTCAAGTGTTTCGCGATGATTGGGACAGATGGAGTACAATTCATCTGCTGCTCGTCCGTTTGAATGCCATGCAACTGATTGTTTCCTCTCAAATATCACATTTTCTTTGTTCTTTTGCAGCTTTCGATTTCTCATGTGAAAGACCAAATGGATAAGACACTCTGGTGGCTTGTTCCAATTGCTGTAAATACAACAAAGTAAGTTCCCCAATGTTCCGCATACATCACCATAGAATCCATATCTTATACTTCACTTCTTCACAGAGCACATCGGGGCTTCGGATGGGTTGGTGAATGGGCAAACAATGGGTATGTCCAGGCTTCTCTCCTTCTCTTCTCACATTATGTCGATTCAAACACAGTATCATTCATTGCTTGTCTCACACATTATTACTGGATTCTCAAGTAATGTACCTTGCCATCTTGGTAGCATAACTGTGTATGTATGCTGCTCATTCGTGGTCACATTCTTGGTCTGGTTATAGACATGAATTCGGGAAGCCAGCAGCGAAAAACGACAAGCCAACTCGCCTTCAGACGTTTTATCATGCTGACAAGCAGAAGACAGATGTTTACATCCTTGAGCTAGTGGCATCACTGCATCACTTGATCATCCTGGTAAGACAAAGAGACCAGGAGACAAACCCCAGCGTGGTCCAGACCAAGATGCAGAACCATATTCCAGACAGAAGTGAAACTGTTGAGCTCTCAGAGCAGGACAAGAGTTTAGTAGAGAATTGTATGAAGAGGGTTGGAGGTGTAAGAGGAAGAAGCAAGAGCGCAGATTTGGAAGAGTGGAAGAAGAGAGAAGGCACAAGCAGATGGTTGAGCAGGAGTGCTGGTAACTCTCCTGCCAGGGGTTTTGGTGCAAGACTTTTTCCAGGGCGGTCGCTGGTGAATCTGCTGGATCTCATGGATGGTCTGGAGTCCTCCTCCTTTTCAGAGCATAGATTATAAGTATAACATCCATTTTGTTATATAGGGGAAAATAAATTACGTTACACTCGTTACCGCATCCAAATATTTGTAAGAAAATACCTACTGTTGTTTATACAAGTAAACTAGTGTATTTTATTGTAAAAAAATGTGCACGTAGTTGGACCTTGTTGAAGTTCTTTGATTTAAATCATATGGTGGCCGATAATTGGACATAAAGCAATGCATGATGATCAACTTTTCAAAATAAAGCAGAGAAAACTGAAGTTTAGGCATTGGTCCATTTACTGTTAACTAATCTACTAAGATTACAACGGTGAAAAGTCGTTAACCTCTAGAGTTCAAAACTCTCCATTCCTGCCCCTAAATCCTGATTATAAAAAACAGTAAAATTAATGAAATAAGTAATGGTGTTAATTAAATATGCTTATCATATGGAAATTGGACAGACAGGATACTGATTTTCAACCTGGACTTGAAGTGAAAGTGCTTCCCCCGACAAATGTGTATATTTTATACTTTTGGATTTGGATTACAAAGACAGTGGGCTTTTCGCCTTCGATTCAAAGAGAATAATTCTGGCCGGCATTACCATCACAGCCACACACACCTCCCACATATTTGGCCCAAATATTATGCAAAACGAAACAGGCCCAAAATCAACCCAAAAAACTTTATTTATTTTATTTTTCAGAGAAAAACTCGAAGACTAGGGACACACCATAAGTTGCTTTAGAAATTTTCAACGAAAAAGTAAAATACAGAAAACAAATTCCTCGGTAGAATTAAAGGAAATATTTAAAGACCGTGAAAAGAGAACAATTTTAGAAGTTTTAGAGCACTTTGAATATATTTACTCTCCTAGTTAAGCAGTGCAAGAAATTAACAAACAGTAAATGAAAAATATGTGGAAGGAAAAAGTAGTAGCCTGATGGCATAAAGAAAAACGTTATATTAGTGATAACGTTAACAATGCCATCATTTCCAAATTAAAAGAAATTGGTAAAGAATAATAAATAGTTCCTACTTGTATGATTTAGTTATATACATTATAATTACTTAATAATTTAAAAAAAAAAAAAAAAAAAAAACTAGAAAGTAATTATAGATGAAGGAATGATTCCCCAAGAAAATGTATGCAGGTAACAGGCTTTCATCCCGTAAAGTTATGCACAATATGCGCATCTGGTCGTTAGTAGGGATTGTAGTTAACCAGGCTTAGCCTGTTTTCTTGTTCATTTTTTTTTTAAATTTTGACAACATCGCTAATCTCCAGAACCAGAAGTATGATTCATTAAACCAGATCTAGCTAGACGTGTCGGCTTCCAGTAGTACTGTTACTTACTCATCTGGTCTTTGGATTATGTTCCATAAATTGAGTGGTTGGGGGCTTGGGGTACCCAGTCGACACTACTACACAGACACAGCATAATTCCACAAATCACAACACGTAATTTACACATGAACGATACAATTTGATGCAAATCGGATCGGAAAAAGGAAGTATACCATATTAATGTTACGGTTGGTAGTTAGGCAATTGAGTTGACTAGCGAAGAAACAACACTCCCAAATGCGCTTTTACTTTTAATACGTATTTCAGTTTTAGTTTAACATTCTCTTTTATTATTAATTCATTTTATATAAATTTCAGGTATTACACTCTTCCTAATCCATTCCTTAATTTTTTTAAATAAGTGCATTAGTAACAGTAAAAGTGATCTAAAACAAAATAAAAGTGAAAAATCCACATTTCATTTGGAACTATTCTTTTGGGATGAAAGGAGTAAAACTTACCGCACAATTGAAGGGGACAACATGGTGAAATGGGATGTGTGGTGGTCGCAGTGGTCTGGGGTACGCAATAAAGGAAAGGACGATATATGTGGAGGGGTGGGTAAAGTTTGTAAACATAAACCAAATTTACATGTAAAGTTGTAAGAGTTAAAAGTGTTCCCATGTGATTAAAACCTTAATCCAAAAATTTATAGGGTTGGTTGATGGAGTTAATGGTGAAGGTAATATGAGCAGTAGGTTTTATAATAGGCGGATAAATGTTTATAGGGTCGTTGACGTGCGCATAAACGTTTCGCGTATATATAAATTTGTCATTCAATATTTTTTATCAACATAATAATCATGTCTAATCAGCATGATTAACCAAACAAGAAAGTCTCTTCTTGCAATCAACATCGACACATCAACATGAAAAAAACTATTGATCAATATTGGATAAAAATAGATCAATTTAACAAGACTATTGATCAACATGCGAAGACTTATCATTAACATTGGACAAAAGCAGATCAACATGATCAATATTGGAGAGAAGCATATCAACATGATAAGACTACTAATCAACATTGAAAAAAAGCAGATCAATATGATAAGACTATTGATCAATATTGGACATAAACTGATCAACATGACAAAGTTATTGATCAAGATTGGAAATGAGCAGATCAACATGATTAGACTACTCATCAATATTGGACAAAAGCAGATCAACATTGGACAAAATCTGATCAACATTAGAAAAGAGCAAATCAACGTGAATAAACTACTGACCAACATTGGACAGAAGTAGATCAACATGACTACCTATTGTAATCGTCATCGTTTTATCCGGATTTCTAAGTTAGAAAAAATATCAATTTTGCATCATTTGCCATTTTAATGGTTCTGGAGTTTCGTCACAATCAAATTTTGGTGTTAGTTGTGTTGTCAAGTTGCGTTGGTTTAGTTGCTAGAAATAGATATGGAATCATGTTAAAAAAGTCATGGCAAAAAGTTTCGCCGGAAGAGACAGTGTCATGGCGAGAAGTCTTACGCGTAGCTAATGTGCATATGTGCAGACTATCCCTACCCTTTATAATACCTCCTGGGATCTTTTTTGTCCTTCTCCCGTCCTTGAAAATTTATACACATTTTCTCTTTGGATTGTTCTTAAAAAATTATACATTTTTCTTAAATAGAAATTTCTCTCATTCAAAGTTATCAAACTACTCCTACTTTAACTTTACTTTTTCTATCTTATTTTTTGTGCAATCTCAATTCAATGATAATTATGTCAAAATATATAAAGTCGTATATTCATTATAATCTCCGCATCCATACAAAGTGGAACATTATTTGAGGACGAATGATGTATTTTTGTAGGTTTCGATAAAGGATGAGGTTATGATGTGTCACTTAAAAATGACGCATTGTAAGTGTTAAAGTAGTACATTTATTTACTGTTGTGCCATTTTTATTTTCTTCATCTTTTAAAAAAATGTATATCTTTTTATTCCATGTTAAAAAGTTACAAATAATTAGTTCAATGAAAAAAGGGAAAAAAAAGGACAAATAAAAAGATATCGATATGTCATATGTTTTGATATATTTTTTTAAGTCCGTTTAGATTTCGACATATTTTTTTAGTATTTATCTGATGTATCATGAATTTTTTACATCAGATAAAAGATTCCTTATAGTGGATCATCAATTACAATGGATCATCAAATAAAAACACTAGATCATCAAGTAAGTGTACTGGATCAATAGATTGGTGCATGGATCTTTAAATAGGCACAGTGGATCAAAATTCTCCTACAACGGATCATCAAATAAAAACAGTGGATCAACAAACAAGACAACGAGATCATCAATTTGTTTCAATAAATCAACAAATAAGAAAAAATGATCATCACATAGAATGCAATAAATCAAGAA
>JBBYHH010561195.1:0-10784 GCA_038382905.1 Daphne laureola
CTGCCCTTTTTGTACATGATTGATACAGTACATGTCTGCGGGGTAGAGTGTGCTGGATTCAGCATCCCTTATATGGGTGTTTATTATGTTTGCATCTCTACCAGCAAGTTCAATGTCGTTTTAGCAGGTAGATGATCAGTTCACTCACATGAACAAGAGCCAAGCAGTGTTTGCCAATGGTGCACTTCATTGGTTGACCAGTAGCTGTACTTATATACTGGCTTTGGATATGGGGTGTATTTATTGGAGTTTGAAGGGTGTTTATCCGTGATTCAGATTTCAGATGTCGAGCCGAGCTTGAGCCTTACACGAGCCGAGCTCGAGCTCGAGCCTCATATGAGCCGAGCTCGAATTATCAGGTCGAGCCGAACTCGAGCCGAGTCTGAATCTCATGAGCCCGAGCTCGAACCAGTCAGGCTTGGGCTCGGCTCGATCTCACCCCTAGTGGTGACACATCCGTGCGCGAGGCGTCCTCATTTTTTGATTTAAATGCCAAATAACCTTTAGACTATGAACTTTGTTTCAAAATGATTTCTATACTTTATTTATATCAAAAAATATTATCATTATGATCAAAATTTGTAGAATTTTTATGGGGTATTTGTCTCTGCGTGCCTCCATTAGGTCGACTCTATCATACTAAGATACTAAACATAGAAAAAAAGACTTACGTCAGAATAATATTTTTTCCATCCTAAAAAGAATGTTTCGTTTAATTTTTTATATTGTGTTTGACTTAAATTATTGTTATAAAGAATTATTCTAAAAATATTAAAATAAATATATTTAAAAACTGCAAACACTTTTTTATCATTTGCATATGTATTTTTTTATTTTCAATGTCAAAATATTAGTGAAAAAAATTCATAAATTAAATGCTTAAAATGAAATAGAGTATTCTTTTTGGAATTGATGGAGTAAAAAGGTGGAAAGTTATAAGTTTCATGTTCCTTTAATAAGACCAAGATTTGTAAATCATTAGGTAAACCACTATTAATTATTGTTTTTTTAGACACAAATGACTTTACTTTTCACAATTTTATATTTAATTCCGGCCTAACTCTCTTTGAATCTTCAAACTTAACTTATGCAATATCTAAGCCTTTTTTTAACGAATATCTAAGCCTTTTAGCTTATATAGTAATTCAAATAAACACTTCTCTCATAAAAAAAGGGGGGAAAGGATCCAAAATGCCATCAATATGTGGGTAAAGTCCCCTTTTTGTAACTTTTTTTTTTCGGTCCTTTATTACCATTATCGTCGTGGTTTCTGGACTCCGTTTACCACTTTCATTAAATTAATATGAAATTAGACGCTAAAGTTTCTAAAAATTAATAAATTCACCGAATTTTTAAATAATTTTTCATCTTCATCCAGGACGAGCTCCATTACTCACACATGCCTTAGAACAATTTTAATCTCCTAATTAATTAATTAATTACTAACTCATTAATCTCCTAATTAATTAATTCATTAATCTCCTAATCAATTCATTCATTAATCTTCGGCAACACCTCCCTCTTCTTCGGAGCGATCGTCGATAACGCGTGGACGTTCTCCTTGCTCCGGCAGCAAGCCAATAACATCGACATCAGTGAGATTTTGTCACCGAGGGCGTGGTGGATCCGAAACACCACTCATCGGCGAACCCACCGTCAGGTTCGTCATGTAACGGCTAGCAGCGGCAGAATCCGAATCAGAATCCAAATCGTCGTCTCCTCCTCTATTTCGATGGGGCCATCGATTACAATCAGGTTTTTCGACGGGGACGGCTCGAAGAGGCCGAAGGAGAGGGCGGTGCGGATCTTATAGAGGTGGGAGCGGGTCATGTGGAGGGGGAGGTGGCGGCCAGAATAATCCATAGGCAGTGGGATGAGGTGGGGTCTTAAATTGTAACTTTTATAAATTTAGGGTTAATCTTTTTCATTTTAAAAAGTTTGGGGTCAAAATGAATATTAAGATATAAACTGTTACAGAATATTCCAAGAATATTCATTCTGTTAACGGTTTCAGTGGTAAAAATAGTCCATTAAAGAAGATTAGTGGTTATCGGAAAACGAGAAACTTCATACAATGGAAAAAAGGAACCGGAAAAAAAAAAAAAAAAAAAGTGGTAAAAAGTGGACGTTAATGGCAGTTGGGGGTCCTTTTCCCTAAAAACAAAAAAAAAAGAAACAAACACAAACATATTTATAATCTATAAATTGTAGGATCAACATAAAATTTAATATGATATTTTATAGAATCAATGCAAATTGAACTATGTCACTCCTCCAACATAGCCAATATTATGGACCAATTCTTTCATGGTCCTCGAATTTTATTTTTCGGTCATTTAAATCCCCAGCATTCATTAAAAGAGAAAACACATCTAACATCTAAATAATATATCTACAACTATATCTATATATTTTCTTTATTATAAAAAATACGAAAGATTTATGTCCACGATAATTTTACAATGACTTACTACCATGGTTACAAACTACCATGGTTACAAGAATCCAGACCGGCCGGTTTAACTGATCGAACTGTAAGTCAGTCCGTCTTTCGGTTCTAGTTCCTGTTAATCAATGAAGGATATAAAAACCTTAAAAAATCACAAAAAACATTTGAATCATTTGAACCGATTGAACCCTAAACCAGTGATTTTATTAATTTGAGGTTAATTTAAAAAATTTAACCAAAAAAGAGGAGCGATTTGATATCCAACTCAAAGAATTGAATAAGAATGAGGAACAAGTTCAATATTCAACTAAAAGGTAATTCAAAATTAAAAAAATAATCATTAAAATTTCCTCCATTGTACAAATTATGTACATAAGTTACTTATGTTGTCAGTGAAATTTTTATAATAAATTTATACAATGAATATCTATGATTATCTTTTTTAAAAATACAATCCAACCACTTATTTAAATAGTTAAACCGATTAAACTTTGAACCATTGAATGGTTCAACATTCGATCCGATTTTTAAAATCATGTTTACTACCAATAACGTAGGTAACTTAAATTAACATTCGGAAACTCATTTCAATAAACACGTATAACCGGAGCTGACTAAACTCAAACGCGAAAGGGAAATTAACAAACAAATTCAATGAGATTTAGTATAATCTTCAGTTTTTTTCTTATATTTTTGGAATTTTACAAAATCCCCCCTGATATTTGCACTATACAATTACCCCTTAAAACTAACACTGTTAAAATTTTCTTAGATTTTAGGTATAATTACAAAAAATGCACCATAAGTTTTTTAATCCTAACCATTTGACCCTAAGTTTCTGTTAGATTGTTTCAATGTTTTTTTGACCTTTTCGGGATATTCAACTGTGATCCCGAGTCCCAAACCTTTTACGTTTTTTCCTAATCGAAGCACAGAAGGTTTTTATAGTCCGTCGGGATTTTTATAATCAAATACACGGTGGTCGTGTTCAGAAAGAGGGATGGCCGTTGGAGATCACCACCGGTAGGACATCATAGCTGCACCGTCGACATAGCTAGCTTTCCACGACGACGAGCTTTATTGCCTATTCGAAAACGGCAAAATCTCAGCGGTGGACATTTCCCAGCTAGCTATGAAAAGGGTTTTTCAAGTGCCGTATTTTCCCCAACAATGTCTGAGATATGATTTACATCTCAACTAATCGTATTAATTTACTTGAATGTTTTAGTTGTCTGCTAATACTTTTATTCAGTTAATTGTTTTAGTAATTAATAGTTCCAAGAAAAAATAATTGTTTCAGTAATTCAACTATTATTTAACTTTTTTTAAAAAAGAGTAATTTTATGATGCGTTTAAACACACCCTAAATATTTAAGAGATATTAAAAATTACAAAAATATCACCACTTTGGACTTTTCTGCTTCCAGAACGCCTTGTTCTGAAACTCCCATAGACAGACTAACACATATCAACAGTATGCATATGGAGTGGAGGAGCAGTACTCGATTGCTCTTTCTTTTGTTGCTTATTTTTCTTCTTCAATGGATTTTGTTCTCTTATTTCTTCTACTGTGTTGATATTGTCGTTTCCACCATGAAAGAATATTTGTTTGAATATTCCTTCTTATTAAAGGGAAAGAGTGAAAATTTAATTAAATAATAATAATTATTATTATTATAGAGATTTTATCATTTTTCTATAAATTTCATGATTTGGTAATATAAAAGTAATGATCCCGCTATTAGAGATTCGTGCTCCCACAATAATAGAGTTGTGATCCATCAATAAAAGATGTGATCTCACAGCACATATGTGTGATCTAGTAGTGAAAAATAATTATCACTATAATGAATTTCAAAACCCTTGTAATAAATTATATTATCTGTGTAGTGAACTATCATGACCACCGTATGAATTCAATATTTTCCGTATGAGTTTCTTAATTAATTATGATAAATAATAAAAAATAATATCAAAATGTAAACGGATTTTAAAAAAATATCAAAATATATAATATATGGATCTTTTTTTATTCGTTTTCTTTTCTTCTTTTTATTAGACTAACTATCTGTAATTTTTTATTATAAAATAAAAAGATATATATTTTTTTTAAAATACAAATTAAATAAATGACATACTTGTAATTAATTACAATTTTTCGGCACTTATGGTGCGCAATTTTTAAATGCGCACCGTAACCTCGCCCTACTGAAAAATAAAGTTGGATGCTTGAAGTACAGTAGAATTAACTCCACTTTCCCAATCAATCAATGTACAGACGTGTTAACATTCCAAATCCAATTCCAGAGCTTGCCGCAAACTAACAGCTGTTAATCGCCACAAATCAACGGCCGGTAATTGTGGCCAGAGAATCTGTGGAGGTGGAGATTGTAGATTTAAAAAACTTAGAGTGCAATCATTAGGATTAAAAAACTTAACACCCACTTTTTATAATTATACATAAAATCTAACAAAAACTTTTAACGGTGTTAGTGTTTAGGGGATAATTAGTGTACATCCTAGGGACGGGTTTTTCTGTTTTTAATATAATTTAATAACTGACAAATTATTTAAATAATAATTATAAATAAATTAAATATCTGTGAAGAGTATAGTATACTCAATTGCAGTAGATAAAGTTTATTAGCTAATTAATAGGAGTCAGTTAGTCTGTTAAGGAATTTATTTTTAATTCTGTTGTTAGCTGAGATATGATCCTAGTTTCTAGGAGTGAATCTCATTTTATTCTAATTACTGTTATTTCCGTTTAAGTTAATGTCTATTTAAGGCTCAGTTGATCATGAATAAATCAGAGTTTTGCTTCTTGTTTCTAGCATTCATAGTTGCTTTACAGTCAAGTCACATTTGGTATCAGAGCCACACAGAACCTGATTGAGAGAACTGGTGAGGGAGAGAAATGGTGACGTCAGCAGATGTCATGTTTGTGCAACCTGCCATTCCTAAGTTTGATGGTCACTATGACCATTGGTCCATGATAATGGAGACATTTCTGAGATCAAAGGAGATGTGGTCTCTCATTGAAAATGGTGTTGGAAATCCTCCAATTGCAGAACCTTCCACTGCACAACGTGTAGCTGGACAGACAGGGGAGGTAACTCAAGCTCAACGCAAAGCTTATGAGGAACTGCTGTTGAAGGATCTGAAGGTAAAAACTGTTCTATTTCAAGCAATAGACAGAGGAATTCTTGAAACTATTTTGGACAAAAGCAGCTCCAAATCCATCTGGGAGTCCATGAGACAAAAGTATCAAGGATCCACTAAAGTGAAAAGAGCTCAACTACAAGCTTTGAGAAAGGAGTTTGAGATTCTGAATATGAAAGAAGGAGAAAAGATTGATGAATATTTCTCCAGGACACTGAACATAGTGAATAAGATGAAGCAGCATGGAGACAGAAGGATGGATCAAGAGGCTGTGGTAGAGAAAATCCTAAGATCTCTCACACCTAAGTTCAACTATGTTGTATGCTCAATTGAAGAATCAAATGATATCTCCTCAATGAGCATAGACAGCCTTCAGAGTAGCCTACTGGTGCATGAGCAAAGAATGATGGGACAACAGGAAGAGGAGCAAGTCCTGAAGGTAACCAGTGATGAAAGGAGAATGGGTCAGACCTTTTACAGAGGAATAGGTCGGGGAAGAAGTAGAGGCTTCAGAGGCAGAGGCAGGCAGTTCACTCCTAGAGAGTTTGTGGAATGCTTCAGATGCCACAAACTTGGACACTACCAATCTGAGTGTCACAGCCAAGAAAAGACTACAAACTATATGGAAATCGAAGAAGAAGAATAAGAAGAAGAAGAAGATTTCCTCTTAATGGCTCAAACTGAGGCAGATATGGAAAGGAAGGTATGGTACTTAGACTCTGGATGTAGTAATCATATGTGTGGCAATAAGGATTGGTTTTTGGAACTGGATGAGAACTTCAAACAAAGTATAAGGTTAGGAGATGACTCAAGGATGATGGCAGCTGGGCGTGGTAATGTCAAATTGATAATTGATGGCATGACACATACCATCAGTTATGTCTACTATGTGCCTGATCTGAAGAATAACCTGCTGAGCATGGGGCAGATTCAAGAGAAGGGAGTAACCATTGTCATTAAAAACAGTTGTTGTACCCTTTATCACTCAAAACATGGCAAAGTGATGGAGTGCACAATGACCTCTAACAGAATGTTCTCTGTAAATGCAACTGCCATCACACCCAACTCTGCAAGATGCTTTGAGACAGAAGGAGAAGACAAAACTCATCTATGGCACTGTAGATATGGACATTTGGGCATTAAAGGTCTGAAGTTGCTGCAGCAAAAGAGGATGGTTTCAGGACTTCCACCTATAACAGAAACTAAGAAGGTATGTACATAATGCATGGAGGGGAAGCAACATAGGCTGCCTTTTCCTCAGAAAAGTACCTGGAAAGGAGTGAAAAGGTTGCAGCTGGTCCACAGTGACATTTGCGGACCCATCAAGCCTGAGTCACATAGCAACAAGAGGTACATCCTAAATTTCATTGATGATTTTAGTAGGAAAACTTGGACATATCTGTTAGCAGAAAAATCTGAGGCTTTTGGAACTTTTAAGAAGTTCAAAGCACTGGTAGAGAAGGAATCAGGTGAGAATATATGCTGTTTGAGAACTGACAGGGGAGGAGAGTACATGTCACATGACTTCAACAAGTACTGCAAAGAAAATGGAATTGGCCGCCAGCTAACTGCCTCCTATACTCCTCAACAGAATGGAGTTTCAGAGAGAAAGAACGGAACAATCATGAATATGGTAAGATGCTTGCTATCTGAGAAACAAATGCCCAAGCGTTTCTAGCCAGAAGCTGTAAACTGGGCAGTATATGTCCTGAACAGGTGCCCTACTATTGCTGTTAAAGACATGACACCTCAAGAGGCCTGGAGTGGTAAGAAGCCAGCAGTTGGATACTTTAGAACCTTTGGTTGCATCTGTTATGTGCATACACCAGATGCCAACAGGTCCAAACTTGATGTCAGAAGCAACAAATGTATACTGCTGGGAGTAAGTGAGGAGTCAAAAGCATACAGAGTATACAATCCAGCAACAAAGAAGATCACTGTAAGCAGATATATAATATTTGATGAGGATCAGGCCTGGAACTGGGAAAGAAGTGAAGAGGAAAGACAGAGAGATGTACTAGAATATGAAGGGGAAGACCAAAATGTTCCTGATGCTCCTGAAGCAGCATTGCAAGATGAAGAACAGGGAGAAGACTCTGGAGAGTCTAACCATGAAAGTCCAGATCAAGGGAGGATGTCTTCTACACAGAGATGAATTAGAAAGCCTCCTGTATGGAGAAATGATTACATCACAGGAGATGAGCTATCAGATTTAGAAGAAGGGCAGAATTTGATGATGTCTATTATCAGAGAGGATCCTGTCACTTTTATGGAGGCAGCAAGAAAGGAACACTGGAGGAAGGCCATGGAGCAAGAAATCGAGTCCATTGAGGCCAACAACACCTGGAGGTTAGTCACATTGCCAACTCATGCCAAAACAGTGGGTGTAAAGTGGCTTTATAAGACTAAGTTAAATGAAAAAGGAGAGGTAGATAAGTTTAAAGCAAGATTGGTAGCAAAGGGGTATTCACAGTTGCAAGGGGTGGATTATAAGGAAGTATTTGCTCCTGTTGCTAGATGGGACACCATCAGAATAATACTATTACTAGCTGCTCAGAAAGGTTGGAGAGTTTATCAGCTTGATGTGAAAAGTGCATTCCTATATGGAGAATTGGATGAGGATGTCTATATTGCACAACCTGAAGGTTTTGTGAAGAAAGGAGATGAAGGGAAGGTATATAAGTTGTAGAAGGCCCTGTATGGGCTCAAACAAGCCCCCAGGGCATGGTACAACAGAATTGAGAATCATTTCTCAAAAGATGGGTTCCAAAAGTGTTACTGTGAGCATACCTTGTTCATAAAAACAGAAGGCATAAACTTCCTTATTGTTAGCCTCTATGTAGATGATCTCATCTACACAGGAAATGATGAAGGAATGTTTGATAAATTTAAGGCAGCAATGATGCAAGAATTTGCCATGACAGATCTGGGCAAGATGAGATATTTTCTGGGAGTAGAAGTGAAACAGACAGAAGATGGCATCAGCATAAATCAAAAGAAGTATGCAGCAGAGGTACTAAAGAGGTTCAGTATGATGGAAAGCAACTCTGTGAAGAATCCAATTGCACCAAGATTCAAACTGTCAAAAGAAGGAGGAGGGAAAGCTGTGGACTCAACTCACTACAAGCAAATGGTTGGATCTTTGATGTACCTAACAGCATCTAGACCTGACTTAATGTACTCAGTAAGTCTTGTTAGCCGTTTCATGGAGAAACCCACTGAAGTTCACCTAAATGCCGTGAAAAGGATCCTCAGATATCTTAAAGGGACTGTTAGCTTGGGAATTCTCTACAAAAGAGGGAATGAGGATGAAATGATTGGGTACACAGATAGTGACTATGCTGGAGACTGTGATGATAGAAGGAGCACCTCAGGATATGTGTTCATGTTTGGCAATGGTGTTGTTTCATGGTCTTCTAAGAAACAGCCAGTGGTGACCTTGTCAACCACTGAAGCTGAATTCATTGCAGCAGCTCACTGTGCATGTCAAACAGTATGGGTGAGGAGAATTCTTGAAACCTTAAGGAACAAATCAGAAGGGAGTACAATGATCTATTGTGACAACAACTCAACCATTAAACTGTCAAGGAACCCTGTTCTACATGGTAGGAGTAAACACATTGATGTTAGGTTCCATTTTCTTCGAGATCTCACAAAGGATGGGACTTTAGAACTGGCATACTGCAGTTCACAAGATCAGTTAGCAGATATCATGACTAAGGCCCTGAAAGCTGATCAATTTGAGACTCTGCGTGAAGAACTGGGAATGATTGTGTGTGAAGAGATAAACTGATTTAGAGCAAATCAGTTTAAGGGAGGATGTGAAGAGTATAGTATACTCAATTGCAACAGATAAAACTTATTAGCTAATTAATAGGAGTCAGTTAGTCTGATAAGGAATTTATTTTTAATTCTGTTGTTAACTGAGATATGATCCTAGTTTCTAGGAGTGAATCTCATTTGATTCTAACTACTGTTATTCCCGTTTAAGTTAATGTCTATTTAAGACTCAGTTGATCATGAATAAATGAGAGCTTTGCTTTCTGTTTCTAGTCTTCATAGTTACTTTACTTTCTGTTTCTAGCATTCATAGTTACTTTACAGTCAAGTAAAGTTCACATTTATTTGGTCAATATGATGTGTCCGATTCTGTGGCTTGATTTCTATTGACCGAACAAATTGTTATGTATGGGCAAGCTTTTCTTGTTTAATTGCTCAAAAGAAAGTTGTTGTTTCTTTTTTTTCTTCTTTATTAATTAAACGAGCAATTACTAGAAAAAGAAAAGGTTTGCTGTTGGGTGGAGGAAAGTGAATCCACGCCGGAACGAGGCCGGCAACGTTGGACAATGAGGCTGGGCGGCCACCAGCGGAGATTGCAGTGTTGAGGCTGGTGGAGACGACGCACGCGGCCAGGCGTGCCTTGGGCGGAGGCGACAGCGCTGGTCACAGACTGACGCGGCGGTGGCACATCTGCTTCATCGGCGCGGCTCCGTTGGAGGTTTCGGCTGTGGGCTGGTGGCAGCGAAATCCTAGGTGCGCTCGGCAGCAGTGGCAGCCCATCGACCCCTGGGCCTCTCCTCGTGGAGCGGCGGCGGTGCGCCAGCCTAAATCTGTTTTCTTCTGTCATTTAGGGCCTTAGATTTAATTTCGTTCAGATGCATCCGGATTCGTCGCTGAAATGAATTTTTGGCCCTTAACTTCTCCTGGTTCGTTCAAAACAGCCCCAAACATTTTCTAAAGGCCCTTAAGTTGCTATTTTTAACCAGAAAAGCCCCTAAAGTTTTTCTAAAGCCAAATAAAGTTTATTTTCATGCAATAAAGGTTAAATTCACTTTAATTAAAGAGAAATATATTGTTTTAATGTCTCATAAGTAGAATTAAAGTGAGTTTGCATGACAAATAATTTATTTATGGATTAAATTACGCAAATGATTATGGCAACACATGACTTGAGAGAAATTCAAGGGTTTTAATTCTCTCATTTGGTAAGTCATGTGAATTTTTAAAATGTGCCCCTCGATTGCCGGATTGTGAAGGTAACATAAAATGTGTCCCGTTGTGGGAGGGTTTTACGAGATTTATTGAATTGTTGCCACCAAAGTGGTCGATTTGATGAATCTTGTAGGATTCCGTTCTCGCATGATTAGGGACGTCTTTAGATTTTGTGCATGGT
>JBBYHH010561306.1:0-10784 GCA_038382905.1 Daphne laureola
CAAATTGATTCCTTTCAATTTCTAACTTCATTTACTTCACCAAATGATCATTTAATACAATTAAACAACCCAAATCTATAAAATTAGCAACATATCAACATGAACAGTGAAATCGGAGAATTACAGCCCCTTAACTCAAACTTTTGGTTTTCTTTAAAACCAACCCTAAACTTTCCAAAAGTGTCATTTCTCATCCTCAACCTTTATTTCCTTAATCCAAACACCAATTAACTTCATAAAATGACACTTTCTCAACAAAACTCCAACATTATAAAAACATCACAAAGTTTCGGTCTTGAGTCTGCTTTTTTGGCTTTCTTTCAATTTTATCCAAACTTTCTCCAACTTGTCACTTTAGCCCTTAACCTTCCTTTCCTTCACTTAAACTTCATTTAATCCATGCTTAATCAACAAAACTCAACACAACAATTACCACACAACACCCCAAAGTTTCATCCTTCAAGATTTTTCTTCCAAAATCAATTTGAAATTTAATCCAACAACTTATTTCATCATTAAAAAGATACTAACATCATTTTCTCACAAGAAATCAACCAACTTTAACATATAAATTCATGCTCAACTTTCGGCCTCATCCCTAAATGACCATCCCATGATTTTCAATCATCAATCCAAGAATTAAACATGCTCAACATACTTCCAAGAACTCAAATCAAGCATGCTTTAAACTCAAATCCATAGATGTTCATGAACATGCTTCCAAATCAACTCCAAATCTTAACAAATTTTAGAACCATCAAGAATTTGAGCTTACCTCAAAGATCTATGAAGGATTGATGTAGAAAATTGGTCATAGTTTCCTCTATAAATTTGGCTTCAAGAATAGAAGAGAGAGAGATTAATTCAAGATTCTAACCATAAAACCTTACTAAATAACCAAGGAAATCCTTTACCTTGATTATACTTTGTTGAATCTTGATCTTGAACCTTGGATTAGGAAGAGGATTGATGAAAATCACTATGGATTTATCACAAAGGGGGCCGGCCTTATGAGAGGTAGAGAGAGGAGAGTTTTGTGTATTATGACTTCTTTCTCTTTCTACTTCATACTAACCCCTTATATATTTACATATATCATTTAGAAATGATTTTCCTTTACATTTCTTGTAGATAATGTTCAAGAATTATCTCTTCCAAAAGAACATGAGCCCTTAGATTGGATTACATCTTAGATTTCCACCTTAGATGTCAAGACATGTGAAAAACCAAAATGTTGGTCATAATCATTACCACTTATCTTCATTATTTCCTTATTTTCTTATTACATTTCCTTACTAACTCATCCAAACACTATTTAAGCCCAACCTTTGGTCCAATTCAAGAAAAACTGCCGGCCCATATTCAGCCCAACAAATACTTTTCCTTCCAATTTTCCGAAATGACCATTTTGCCCTCCGAACCAATTTTTGGCAAAATGACCCAGGATTAATAAAATATTGTAAATTATTAAAATCCCGCACAATGGACCTACAAATACCCCTCAAAACATTCATTTCATTCATCAGCATAAAAAATACATAATATTCTAGATTCTCACAAATTTACAAATTCAACCACCGGGAAAATACATCGAAAAATAATATAATTCCAGGATAGGTGTAACATTTCTCCCCCACTTAGGACTCTTGGTCCTCCAAGAGGGGCCTCAAATGCTGATATATAGTGGGGTATCGGTCCATCATATCCTGTTCAGTCTCTCAAGTGGCCTCCCGATCCGAGTGATGCGACCACTGGACTTTGACCATCAGGATAAACTTGCTTCAGAGTTTTGGAACATCCTTTGCTAATAACGCAACTGGTACTTCGTGGTAAGATAGGTCTCGTTCCAACTGAACTTCCTCCTCGGGAATCGTCTGCATGGGATCGAGAATACACTACTTCAACATACTCATATGAAAGATGTTGTGTACCACAGACATACTCGGAGGTAGGGCCAATCTGGAGGCAACCTTACAAATCTGATCCAGAATCTCATAGGGACCAATATATCTCATGGTTAGCTTACCCCGTCGGCCAAATCGAACAGTCCCTCGAATAGGTGCAATCTTGAGCCAGACCTTATCTCCTACTTCAAACTCTAAATCTCGGCGCTGCTTGTTAGCATACGATGTAGTGCGATCATTTGCAGTCTTCAAGCGTGCCTGTATCAACCAAATCTTCTTTGTCATTTCCTCGATGACTTCGGGGCCCAATTCTTCCCTATCAGATGCTTCAGACCAATAGTGGGGTGTCATACATCTCCGCCCGTACAAAGCCTTATAAGGCACCATGCCAATTGTAGTCTGATAACTATTGTTGTAAGAGAACTCTACAAATGGAAGGTGTCGATCCCATTCGCCCCCGAAGTCGAGAGCACAGCTACGCATCATATCTTCCAAAATCTGAATCACCCCTTCCGATTGCCCATCAGTCTGGGGGTGATAAGCTGTAATCAAATGTAGTCATGTACCCAGAGCCTTGTAGAAGGCATTCCAAAATCATGCGGTAAAGCGCAGGTCTTGATCTGATACAATGGAGACTGGTAATCCATGTAGATGGACAATTCCCTGGATATACAACTGAGCCAATTTCTCCAATGAATTCATC
Organism: Daphne laureola; assembly: GCA_038382905.1. NCBI lineage: Eukaryota > Viridiplantae > Streptophyta > Magnoliopsida > Malvales > Thymelaeaceae > Daphne > Daphne laureola. The sequence continues at coordinate 2,608 of JBBYHH010561306.1, forward strand.
AACCGAATTGGAAAAAAGTTTGCACACTTCATCAATATGTTGACAATTACCCATGCCGCATCATGTCATGAATGTGTCAGGGGTAACCCTATCAAGAAGTCTATCGTGATGTTGCCCCAAGTTTTCACTGGGATGGGCAGTGTCTGTAAGGTTTTGATAGGTTTCTGGTGTTCTATCTTCACCCGCTGACAAGTGGCACATTTGGCTACATGTGTAGCGATATGTCTGCGCATGCCGGGCCACCAAAAGTGCGAGCGCAGATCATGATACATCTTTTCAGTCCCGGGGTGGATGCTCAAACTACTGGAGTGTGCTTCCTCCAATATCTCATCTCAAAGTGCCAGGTCGATAGGTACATACAGACGTCTTTTGAATTACAACAAGCCTTGCATGTACTCAAAGAGTGGTCGAAGTGTTCCCGCATCCTCACCTGACATCTTTTTCAAACCGGTATCTCTGCCCTGTGCTTCTCAGACCTTGTCCACCCAGTCTAATCGAATTGTGAAAGTACAAATATGGTCCTTCTCTCATGCACTCCACCGGTGCCATAGAGCAGTCAGATCCGTCTCTTCCGTCCGACTCTCTGAATCTCCATCTTTGAGCAAGCCCATATACTGTCTACTCAGAGCATCAGCCACTGTGTTTCCCTTACCGGCAGTACACTCAATAGTGCAGTCATAATCCTTCATATGCTCGAGCCACATCCATTGTCTCATGTTGAGATCCTTCTGAGTAAACAAGTATTTTAGGCTTTTATGGTCGGTGAAAATTTGAAACTTGTTGCTAAGCAGGTAGTGTCTCCACTGCTTCAAAGCATAAATAACTATCGCCAATTCCATATCGTATGTCTGGTAATTCTGCTCATGTGGTCAGAACTGCCTCGACCTATAACCAATCAGATGATGGCCTTGCATCAACACACATCCCAGACCTGTCTGCGAAGCATCAGTGTAGATCACATATGGATGAGTCAGGTCTGGTATCGTTAGAATTTGTGTATCCGTCAATCGCTGCTTCAGTTCTTGGTAACTCTTCTCACATGCCTCTGTCCATATAAAGGCTTGACCCTTCTTGGTCAACTGAGTGAGCGGTGATGTTAAAACAGAGAATCCTGGGATGAATCGGCAGTAATAACAAGCTAAACCCAGGAAACTCTGGATATCTTTGACTGTCTGTGGGCACTTCCAATCTTGGACCGCCCTAACCTTCTCAGGATCTACTAAAATTTCATGCTCACCAATGATATGTCCCAAGAAAGTTACTTCTCGCATCTAAAAGTCACACTTGGAGAATTTGGCGTATAGCCAGTTCTTGCAAAGTGTCTCCAGAATGATCCTCAGATGCTCTTGGTGAGTGTCTTCATCAAGGGAGTAGATTAGAATATCATCGATGAATACCACCACAAAGGTATCCAAAAATAGTTTAAACACCCGGTTCATCAAATCCATAAATGTTGCTGGGGTATTTGTTAGCCTGAAGGGTATAACTGTATACTCATAGTGGCCATACCGGGTGCGAAATGCGGTCTTGGGGATGTCTTCCTCCCTCACGCGCATCTGAAAGTATCTCGACCGCAGGTCGATCTTCGAAAATACCTTCCCTCCCTTCAGCTGGTCAAATAGATCATCGATCCTACGTATGGAATACTTGTTCTTTATGGTAATGACGTTCAACCGATGATAGTCAATACACAACCGGAGGGTTCCATCCTTCTTCCTTATGAACAGGACTGGAGCTCCCTATAGTGAAGTACTCGGTCGAATGAATCGTTGCTTCAAAAGCTCAGTCAATTATTTCTTCAATTCAGCTATTTCTACTATCAGCATTTGGTAGGGAGGACTAGAGATAGGAACTGATCTAGGTTGTAAATGAATCTCGAAGGTGACCTCTCTTTCAGGTGGCATCCTTGGCAGTTCTTTTGAAAACACCTGTAAAAAATATCGCACAAAAGTAATTTTCTCTAGCTTCACACGTGTACCTGTAAAGTTGAGCTGCAGATATTCCTCCTCCTCGACCACTGGAATGTGATCCATAACTGTCAGCTCTATGTTATGGTTGATGATCTGAGCGTGGGGTGGAGAAATGAGGGGTAGGGTCTTTCCATCAAGTATGACATGACACTGGGCATAATCAATGTGGATGGAATTCTTATTCAACCAATCCATGCCAAGTATTACATCATACTTCAGTATATCCAACACCAACAAATCAGATGGGATCTGCTGACTCTCAATAGTGAGCATACACTCTCGTGCAAGCTCATTAGCAAGTAGGTACTGACTCCCAGCAACACATACTACAAACACGTCAGGTAGGTATGTCATGGGCAGGCACAGCGATGCCGCACATCTCTGTGAAACAATAGATATCGATGCACCTGTATCGAAAAGTATAAGTGCTGAAATGTCGTTAAGTAATAGTGTACCTTCAAGTGCGGTCTTACGTGATGTATCGGCCTTCTCAATCTGAAACACTCTGCCTGGTTGGGAAGACTGCTGAACTGATCCTGGAGGTGGCTGTTATGGCTGCTGAAACTTAGGGACGCCCTGGGGTAAGCCACGTCCCTGGGACGCGTTGGGCTGCACCCTCGGCTAGAATCATGACTGGGCCGTAGCATTCTATCCCTGCTTCATCGGGCATTCCTTGATCCAGTGATGTGTAGATCCACACTTGAGGCAAAACCCTGATCTCCTGTAGCATGTGCCGGTGTGAGTCTTGTTGCAAAGCTGGAAAATGGTCCGAGTAGCTCCTAATGGTTCCTTTCACTTCCCAGACTTCTTGAACTTACCGGACTTACTAGACTTCTTCCTAGATCCCTGAAATACTGAACTCTTCCCATCTGTCTAAGCTTGAGTCTGAAGTCAGGAAGGTGCTGACTTGCTACGAAGCTCCTCCCTGACAACTAAAGTGGCCTTCTGAACGTCATCATGATAAGTCTTGATGCCCAAAGACACCAAGTATCTGCTGATCTCAGGTTTGAGTCCCCTGATGTACCTATTTTCCTTGGCCTCCTCCTGATCATCATACTGAGAGGCATACTAAACCAATCGGTCGAACTTGTGACCATAATCGCTGATAGACAAATCTCCCTATACTAGGGTGTCAAACTCGGCTAACCAACTCTCGTGAACTACATACCCAATCCACCTCTCATGGAACAACTTGCTGAACTTACTCCACTTCAAACTAGGATCCTCTCAGTCCTTCTTCCCATACTTCGCCTTCCTAGCCCTGACCATGTCTTTCCACCAGTTGTAGGTGAGGTCCTTCAAGGTAAATGCAGCTAATGTGACCATCTCCCTCGAGGAGACTTTAAATCGTCAAACAATCTCTCATTATCAGAGTACCAAGACTCAGCCATCTCTGCTCCTCCCTTTCTCGTGAACTTAGAAGGACTGAGATGCTGGAAATGCTCTAAGGTACACAGTGACTTAGAACCTGCATCCTGCTCTCTCTGCAGTCTCCTGGTCTCTTTAGTGTCAGAAGAGTCAGAATCCTCTCTAGCCCAACGTCTGTGAACTGATCGTGACTTCCTCTCGGCCCTGGATCAGCCATGTGAGGTGTCATCGGATAAGATAACTCTCTCCCTCTGAACTAGGGGGCATCTCTAATGCTCATGTACACTGGGAGGTGAGTCTTTAGCATCATCATGCGAGCTAACTCTCGGAGTGATGTAGGTCCCTGACCTAACCGTATCACATGCTCCACTGTGAGATCACTGTAGTACAGGTCCATGCTATCCCCTTTGTCCCTCCGGCCCGTGTTGTGCCCCCTGTCCCGGGTTGGCTGCTCTGGCGGAGTTGGAGGATCCTGCTGATTTGGATGTCTGTGAGGTCCACGTTGCCTTTGGCCTGGTCTATCCATCAGCTCGGGGTCCTCATCTCTAAGCTCCGTATGTAGAACTCAGTCTGTGCGAGTCCTTACCATAACTGAATTTCGTGATCGAAAGAGTATAACAAAAATAGTTAACTATTTATTTACAGTTTAACAACTGTATTCTAATTGCTCTGTAGAATGCATGCAACTATGTTGTATATTATGATGTATATTATCAATTATGCATCCTTACTTAGTCCATCATTCTTTCCTTTAAGTCCATATCCTTTATGGACACTTGGCGCAATTTCTGTTTAACCAATAACCTTAGTTTGTGTTAAGTATGTCTAAACTAACCAACCTTAATTCTACCTATTATTCTAGATAATTCTAGTAAAAGGTAGCAAAACTTTTAGTTCAAATTACCCAGAATGACCAGCGGAATCAAGGTTGGCTTCTTTAACCATTCCTAACACTAAAACCTAGGCTCTGATACCAAACTATCACCACCCCTCTTTGGATGGTGCGATGGAAGCTACAGAAGTGTTGTCGGAACAGTGTCGGAAGATGGTGATGACGGCGGACCGGAATTCTTAATTGAAGGTGCGGACCAAAAAACCCGACCATTTTTAAACTTTTTCCACTTAGAGTTTCTAACGCGTTATTTTTTAGTTTAAGGCATTCTAGTTACTTAAGCCCTAAACTTGCACCCGGAAACACGTTAGTGGTTTTACAGAATATCGCACGATTACTAAGCATAATTATAATAATAATACATCATCGGGAATTTACCACCCTCTTCATAGGGCGGAGAATTCCCTGACATATCAAAATAATATAAAGTCATCCATGTCTTAGTATGCATGCTTCTAGTCCTACGGAGCCAGATTTTACTTAAGCCATAATTACCACATACTTGTCGGTAGTCGGTCAGCAGAAGCACCGACTAGCACTGCAAGATCCCGCTACTACTATAAATATTTATCAAAGAAGTTAACCGTTAGTCATTTCAAATATACTCAACTGATATCGAAACCCTAATCAAGACTATCCCTCAAAACATAATCTAATCATGGAGCTATTAGTACCTGCGGTACTCAAAAGCAAAGCCAACCACACAGACTACTCCGCTGGCTGCTCATCGGGAGCTCCTAAAATGTTAAATATAAGGGATGAGTCCTCAAAAGGTACTCAGTAAGGACGGGGGTAAAGATATAGTGGTCAAAACGCGGAACCTGCAAAAACAATTAGTGATAGTTTATATATACGGACGCCCCAAAGGACGGACCTGGAGACAAAGTCCAGATCGACAAATACGACAGCGCTCGGGGTCGAAACCATCGCGGGATAACAGAGAGAGACAGACGCATGGTATACCAGCGAGGGGCCTAGGTTCCCCTATAGAAAAATGTCGTAAGTGTCAGACCTGATCATGGTGATCAGACGATAGCCGAATCATAATATCTGACATAGCACAAAGCAAAATGCCAGAATGCAGAATACCAGAAAATCCAAAACCTGCATACCACTATACTTTATCACGTGACTAGTTAAGGGCCCCACTACCGGCCCAGGACTCGCCTCAACTAGCCTAATATCCACGATGATATGCCGGAATGCATATTAAGAAAGTTTAACCCTTACCTCGATATTCGGATTAATCTACTGCGGCCACCAAATGATCCACATTAGAAAATCCCGGAAAATACTGAATCACACTGACAATTACAGAAATAGACAAATTCTAGTTATTTAACTAGAATCCTCAACTTTAGGTAATTTACCATTAATCACCACTTAGGTCCCTAAACTTTTTAGGAACTTACAAGTTTGGTCCAAAACTTCACTAAATGCCAAAATAGTCAAATGTTAACAACTTTTCTAACTTTTAACTTTAAGGGTCTTTTCACTTTTACTTTTCCTTAATTGCACAAACATAACCATATTTTCCATAAAATGTGCAACTTGACCCTAAACTTCCAGAAAGTGACAAAACTCCATTTTTGTCCACTTTTCTATTCTTTTCCAATTAATCATGAAAATACCCAAAAATTCCATAACTAATTGGTCAAACTTTCGGTCAACACCCATAATTTTGGCCATACTTGCAAATTTACTCAAAACTTTACCAAAATGATTCCTTTCAATTTCTAACTTCATTTATTTCACCAAATGATCATTTAATATAATTAAACAACCAAAATAGTGAAAACATTTCACAAAACCACCGATTTCACTAATTTCACCCCAAATTGTTGGTTTTGTTACAAAACCACCCTAAACCTTCCAAAAGTGTCATTTTTTATAATTAACCTTTATTTCCTCAACCAAAATACCAATTAGCTTCATTAAATGACACTTTTTCACCAAAACTGCAAATTAACCAAATATTCAACAAACTTTCAGTTTCAACCCAGATTTTTGGTCCATGACCAAAATCAACCCAAAATTCAACCAACTTGTCATATTAGCCCTTAAACTTTATTTCATTCACTAATCTTTCATTTAATCCAAACATTAACAACCAAAATATCACAAATCATTCACCCAAGTTTCAGTTTTGACCAAATTCTCCATATTCATTTTCTAATTAAACCACCAACTTTAATCCAACACAAAGCTTACCAAAATATCATTCCTTAACCAAAAATCCAACAACATCAACCCTAAAAGTTCAACATGAATTTTGGCCATCACCATAACCCAACCATTCCATGAGCTTCAACCTTCAAACCAAGTATTAATCGTGCTCATTATATACTCAAGAATACAATCGAAGCATGCTTTCAACCAAATTCCAACATTACTCATGAACATGCTTCTCTTTCAACTTCAAAACTTCACTAAACCTGGAATCATGGAGGAAAACACCAAGAATATAAGCTTACCTCAAGGATTAGGAAGGAATTGATGGAGAAATTTGAGCATGAACTCCATATAAATTCGGCCTTACTAGATGAAGAATGGAAGAGATCATTTACAAACTTAAACCTTAATAACTTAGTTGATTAACCAAGAAAATCTCTTACCTTGCTAATCCTTTGAATGATCCGTGAACTAGGAAGCTTGGAGATGAAAATCTTGCATGAAACCATGAAGAAAAGAAGCTAGGAGGCGGCTGGACAAGGTGAGGTTGCTCACGATTTTCATTCTTTCTTTTCTTTCTTTTGTTTCCTTTACTTAAAACTTCTTACTACTACATATACATATCTAATTTCCTTTATTTGATAAATAGGTAGATAATGTAAAATATTATCCTCTCATCTTTAATCTCAACCCTTTGATGAGATTCCATCAAGATTGCATGCCATTGATCCCATGGCACTTGTAAAGACTTAACCAAAAATTCTTCCAACCTTATTCTTTCTCTTTTCCATTTAATTTAATTCTTACAAAATGAACCATACTCACTTAAGCCCATACTTGGGCCCAAATGAAACATCAAAAATCGGCCAACCCAACCAATTTGTCCAACATGTGATTTTTGTACAATTTTTCAAAATGACCATTTTGCCCACCGAAACTCATTTTTGGAAAAATGATCCGGGATTTCCAAAATATTCCAAATTGCTAAAATCCCGTGGAATGTGCTTATAATAATTTTTCGGGTCATGAGAATTATAAAAAATGCATCATTCCTTTCAAAATGACCAATTTACCATTCCGGGGTAAATTTTGGTAAAAAGACTCGATACTCATACTTTAATCTTCTGAAGCGGAATACCTCGAAGATAAACCTCAACTCACTTCCCGGGACTCAGGAAACATCAGAAACGTGTCCTGCACGCTTGAACATAAAGCCCCGGTAATTACAGATTTTGCCCGCTGACAAGTTTTCTCAGATTTCCACCATTTTTCCGGTGGTGACTGTAACAGATGGCCCTGAAATATATTATAATCAGCCAGAGGGCGTGTGATGATCCCGAAGGGCATATGATGGATCCGAAGGGCATATGAAAAATCTTATACTATTTCCCAAAGGGATTTCCTCGAATTAGGAAGTACAAGTGTGGTATCCATTGGATCTTTTACCCGGATTCTCACAGACAACACCAATGTTGAGTCTAAACTTAACATGGTGAGAAGAGAGAATCTCTTAAGGGGTATTTATAGTGTTGAAGATGAGTGCTCTTAGAGATTTCTAGGCAATGTGGGATATATGAGTTTCTAAGTTAATGAGTTTTAAGACCTTTATGTGAATATATGACTTTGTGCTAAATTATGTACATGATTAATTCTAATTTTTTGGTGGTGGGCCCACCAATATATAAAAGTGTAAAAAATTTCATGAACTGTTTTGTAAAGTTTTAGTAGTTGAGGGACTAAATGTGTATCTTTTCTAATTTTTGAAAAAGTTTAAT
>JBBYHH010561417.1:0-10783 GCA_038382905.1 Daphne laureola
GGCAAAATGTCCTACTAGCCATAAAATGACGTTCTGAACTCAAATATCACCATTAGAACTTCAAATTATGATCCGAAATAATTGATTTCATTTATCAGACTTCCAAATACAACATTTTTACATTGTTCTGATAAATTACAAACCGACCACCGGAAAATTACAACGGAAAGTAACATTATTCCGGGGTGGGTGTAACAAAAGATCTCATTCATAATTCTTTGAAATTCTGAAGGTGCATTCTTCAAGCCGAATGACATAACATTCTATTCATAATGTCCAAATGGAACATTGAATCCAGTTTTATACTTATCTTTTTCTTGAAGTTGGATTTTCCAAAACCCTGACTTCATGTCGAATTTTGAAAATACAGTGGCACTGTATAATCTTGACAATAGGTTTTTCTTATTAGGTATGAGATACCTAATCCATTTTAAAACCTTGTTTAGTGGTTTGTAGTTAATTACTAGCCTTGAAACTCCTCTTTCTATTTCTGAGTTTTTATTTACGTAGAAGGCTGAACAACTCCAAGGTGAAGAACTTTTTCTTATTAGCCCTTTGTTTAGAAGATCCTGGATTTTTTTTTTTGCAATGGGTTTTCAATTCTTCATTCATTTGTATGCCCTTGACCTAGTAGAAATATTTTTCTTTTCAAATTCTTCTTCATAAGGTAAGCTCACCACATGTCTTTTTCTTTCTCAAAATGTATTAGGAATATCTGCACAGATTTTCTTATTTTTAAGATCTCTTTAAAGATCTGAATTTGTTTCTGTAAATCTGGATTTTTTATTTTATCCTCGACACTCTTATGTCTGATATCTTCTTGAAGACTCATTAACACTTATTGTTTATTGATTAAACTGGTATTGAGTTCTTCTAGTAAACTAGTTCGGGGTGGTTATGCAAATTTGAATGTAATTCTTTTCCCGAACTTCTTAGTAGTTAACCCATCCTTATTAACCTTATATGGCATTATAGTGCTAAGGAAGGGTGTTCCTAATATCAAATTTTGATTCATTTGAACTAACATTGTGAAATGTTGTGAGATACAAATTTTGTTATTGTAGACGTCTGCATTAGTTAGTTTAAATCCCATCGGCATTATTTGTTTGTTAGCTGCTGTTATATACCCAAACGTTTTTTCTAGATACGTGTAAGGAATTAATCCTTCATTAATCACATTTCTATCTGCCCCTAAATCAATCAACGCGACAGTTGTGATCTCAAATTGGTTTTCTATTCTCAGAGTGATTAGACTTGTATATCTCTGATTTTGTACATAATTGATCTCATTGATTTGGATGGACTTATCTTGTGAAGAAGTTTCAGCTGTTTCTTCTTCAAATATCTCTTCTTTTCTTTTTTCTTTTTGAGATCATAGTTATTCAAATTTTCAATCACATCTTCTTCTTGGGAATGCTTTTCCCATCCTTGAAGTTCTAAGATTTCGATTCTCTTCTTTAGATCTTTTACTTCATTTTTTACCATATGAAGTTCCATTTTTAGATCTTTAATAGTTAGCTCCTTATGGCTCATTTGAGTCTGGTTTACTATTTTAATATTTCATTAAAACTATAAACTTGAGGTTTATTTACTTCTTGTCAACTATTTTTCTTCTTTTCCCACTTGAGATGATATTGTTCTTAGCTATTTTTTTTTTTTATATTTCAAAAGCATTTCTTTCCTTGTATCACGATCTTTGATATTTCTTGCAATTTTTAGGACTCTTTCATCAGCGTCCGTTATTGCATTTATCTGGAGCATATTTAATTCTATGTTTCCAAATGCCTTTTGGATATCACATGACTCACATTGGCATTTTGGATCACAACTTTTACTCGATTCTTGGCTTGACTGATTGCTTGAGTCAAACTCATTAATCCCATTTAGATCAACAACCCAGATCTCTTAGAAACAGTTTTCCATGTAGATGATAATATGGAGATCACAGAGATCCACTTTCCACAGGAACAAAGTAAATTTGCTCCTCTTTTCCAAATAGAAAATCAGGAGCCAGAACAATTAAACTTCTATGCACTACCAACTGATCAAAAGATCAGGATTGAGAAAGGAGAGTCCTCACAGAATGTCAAGAGGACAGACGAACATCCTCAGTATAGTCTATTTCAACCAAGAGAAGCGAAGAGAGGGTGAAAGTTTCCTTATCCATATCCCCATGAGGAGTTTTCTAAAGGTTCTAAAGCCTATTTCGAAGATTCTTTAATTCCCATAACTACTGCAAAAACTCAACAGATTACACTCTCCTCTTTGGGAGTCCCTCCAGAAAGAATAGAAATGGAAAGAGAACAACTCTTTCCTATAGAAAACACTGATTTGAGGACTATGACTCTTCCAGAAATTGCAAGAAAATACTGGCCTAGGCACAGACACCCTATTTGGGAATATCATTCCTTCAGAAAATATGAATATTTTGAGCTAATTCTCCTGGAAACAGGTTTTGCGGAGATAGATCATAAAGAGAGAAATACTATAGGACCAGATGGAAAATGATATAAAGAAATCAGAATTTCAAAGCTAGGAATTTACAAGGTCTGGTCACCAAAAGAATGAGGAATGTCTCATTCCAGGAAAAGATTCATGTACAAAAAATACAGTGACCATCCTTATTCCTACTAGGATTACATCCAAGCTTGGGATGCAGCTTTTAATCTTCAGAACTCAGAGAACATGCATTCTTGGATGATTTTATTCAAGACAAACCAGAAGAAATTTCGAAACTGATTTCATCTTTGGTTTGCAAAGAAAGGGCTAGTTTCAAAACAATTTCCAGAACCCGTCAAAGAATCTTTTGATAAGTTTGTTGAATTCAACAAACATAAGTCAAAGAAAAATGTTGTTTAAAAGATTAATTTCTCAGAAAACTTCCCAAGAATACCATCAAGAGCATCATGTTCATATATGTCAGAATCAGAATATGAAAAATACATAGGAGGAGTAAGACAATCCACAGAACAGGTATTTCATCATGTGTATAAAATTGACCCAATCAAAACAGAAACTGCCCAGTCATCTAAGCCAGTTGAGGATGATAGAGTCAGTTTTTTAAATGAGCTTTTGGCTCTATCTGAGTTGTCATTACCTTGTAATACATTTTGTATACAAGGGCTAGATTATGTGATCCTTGTAACATATCAAATCCGGATGTAAGGATATTTGCATGAATCATTCAAGATAAACTATGAAGGTCTCAAAAATAATTTTGGATCAGAAGAAAATACAACAAAAAGAATATGGATATCAGAAAACTATACCAAAGATGACAGAAAAAGAATACAACAACTTTGGTATAAGAAAATTCGTCAAACTAAAATAAATCTGAAATTCTTTGATTGTTTTATCCTAACCATAGTTTTAAAAGGCGAAATTAGAATAAGTATGGAACACCTACAAAATTAGGGAAGGGGAAGAAGTAAAAGACATAACTAAAATTTACCATTTTAGGCCCAGGTAAATTTAATTTAAAAAAGATGAAATTTATAAAATAAAGTTAAACAAGATAAAATGACGATAATATCACACAACTGATATTATAACATGGAAAACTTAAACTTACAGTAATCTGATGAATATCAGATGCTCACAACAATTGCAAACAAAGGCTGGTGGATGCACACATAAGCAAACCAAGCTTCCAACAGCTTCACACGTTCAAAGTAAATTACAAACGATATGTTCTTAATAGAAAGACATTCAACACATGAACTAAGAGAAGAAGAGAGAGAGATATTGAAGTTCAAATTTTTTTGGATGTCTTCTCTTGCTCTGAAGCCTGCTATTTATAGGGGAATGACTCCCTTATCTTCTGAGCAATAATGCATTCCTGGCTGGCAGTTCCTATGGGCAATAATGTTCTCGTGCTTATCTTATCCTGAGTGGATAACTTTTCCCCACCATTCACATGGGTTTGTCAGGTAGCCGTAATTATTTCTTCGTGGTGAGCCTTCCTTGGTTGGGACAGCTGGACAACTTTTCTTGGGCATCTTTGACAGCTTGCTCCTGGACTGTCTTCACAGTTAATTTCATCAGTTTTTCTTTCATCTCTTCGAGAGAAACATCTGCCATTTCTGACTGTGAGTAGAGTTTTCTCAGCATCGAATCAAAATTTTCTTCATCTAATGCTATATATAGCTCGATGGCTTTTAAAGTCATATTTTCTATGAGATAAGAGTTAATTACACACTTATCCCACCAGTGGGTAACCCACACCTTCTCCAAAATAGGAACGTATTATTCCTGATCAACTTCGTAATGCCATTGTACAATCCAGGGGATTCTGTAAATGACCAGGAAGTAAAATTATGAATAAGGAACAACATTTTTCTTGGACTTATGTTCATTGAATTCAAAAAACTTGTCAAAAGATTCTTTGACGGGTTCTGGAAATTGTTCTGAAACTACCCCTTTCTTTACAAACCAAAGATGGAACTAGTTTGAAAATTTCTTCTGGTTTGTCTTGAATAAAATCATCCAAGAATGCCTGTTCTCTGAGTTATGAAGATTAAAAACTTCATCCCAAGCTTGGATGTAATCCTAGTAGGAATAAGCATGGTCACTGTATTTTTTGTACATGAATCTTTTCCTGGAATGAGGCATTCCTCATTCTTCTGGTGACCAGACCTTGTAAATTCCTAGCTTTTAAATTCAGATTTCTTTATACCATTTTCCATCTGGCCCTTTAGTATTTCTCTCCTTATGATCTATCTCCGCAGAACCTGTTTCCTGGAGAATTATCTCAAAATATTCATATTTTCTGAGGGAATGATATTCCCAAACAGGGTGTCTGTGCCTAGGCCAGTATTTTCTTGCGATTTATGGAGGAGTCATAGTCCTCAAATCAGCATTTTCTACAGGAAAGAGTTGTTCTATTTCCATTTCTCTTCTTTCTAGAGGGACTCCCAAAGAGGAGAGTGTAATCTGTTGAGTTTTCGCAGTAGTTCTGGGAATTAAAGAATCTTCAAAATATGCCTTAGAACCTTTATAATACTCCTCATGGGGATATGGATAAGGAAACTTTCGCCCTCTCTTCATTTCTCTTGGTGGAAATAGACTATACTGGGGATGTTCGTCTGTCCTCTTGGCATTCTGTGATGACTCACCTTTCTCAATCCTGATCTTTTGACCAGTTGGTAGTGCATAGAAGTTTAATTGTTTTGGCTCCTGATTTTCTATTTGGAAAAGAGGAGCAACTTTACTCTGTTCCTGTGGAAAGTGGATCTCTGTGATCTCCATATTATCATCTACATGGGTTGTTGATCTCTTCCATCCTTCTTTGGTTGATTCAGGTTTCACCATGACTTCCCTGTAAAAATTCTCGAGTAAGAAAGTTGGGCAAATAATTCTTCTCGCCATCAATATGTTCTATGTCAAAATCAAAGATAGCTAAAATGGATTGTCATCTTGCAAATATTTATTTTGATGCAAGATTTTTGACATCTTTGATAAGGACACTTTTGGCTACCTTACAATCAGTTCTAATCAGAAATTTCTGATTTAGTCAATCTTCTTCGAACTTTGTTACACAAAGAATGATTGCCAGTATTTCCTTTTTTATTGTGGCATAGTTTTGTTGGGCTTGGTTCCATACTCCCGATGTAAACCGAACCAGTTTTTCTTTATTATCAATTCTTTGTTTTAGTATACCACCATAGCCCATTTCACTAGCGTCTGTTTCTATTATTTTAAATGCTTATGGGATAGGGATGGTAGCACATGAGATTGAACCTACAAAATTAGGGAAGGGGAAGAAGTAAAAGACATAACTATGACACATCCTCTTTCTAAAACAATTGTCTTAGGTGAACAAGCAACTGCCTCACCATTTAAAACAACTACTAACAACAGCTCTAAACAGGGAGAAACCAAGGATCTTCGATCATTGATTGAACAGAATAATTACACAAATATCTATTTACAATCAATAGGGAGACAAATGTGTAAAATAGAGGAAACAAAAAGAATAGAACAAAAGTTTGATACTAAACCTAGTACATCTAGGACCCTCGTCCAACAGAAACCCCCTATCCATCTTCCCTCCAAAATTCCAACATTTAAATTAGGGAAAATGGATGATAATGTTTCAGATAGAATGAAAGAATTAGTTGAACAAATTGGGAAACTTACCATTAAGGAACCAGGAAAAGGACCCCAATTAAATATTATTACAGAAAAACCCTCTCAAGATATTAATGAATCAACTCACAGAATCCCAGAGGTGAATAAGATTAAGTTAGAAAGAGGGGGACCATTAAAACTTGGAATGTTTCACACCCCTATGTCAATAAACCCTCTCCAGTGGATATCAGACATACTAACTATTGGCAACCTGATTCATTTGTTGTCTATAGAGGCAATGAAATACGAGAATGAAACATCGATGGCCTCTCAGAATATAAAATATCCCAAATAATGTATCATATGATTATGTACGCGATAACGGTTAAAAGTTCTAACCGATAAAACACTGACCAACAAATTACAGAAATGATAATCTCAGGATTCACCGGTCAATTAAGAAATTGGTGGGACAAATGTCTTTCAGAACAAGCAAGGCATGAATAAGAAATGCTACAAAACAAATAGAAGTCCCACAATGAAATCAAGTCATAAGAACTGTAGAACCAGATGCAGTTAACACGCTAATATTAACAATCTACTCAAACTTCATAGGATCAGAAGAAACTAAGCAAAGGTTAAATGGAGAATTATTACTTAACCTAAAATGTAAAACTCTTTCTGATCTAAAATGGCACAAAGATACATTTTTCTCAAGAGTTTATGAAAGAGAAGATTCTGGTTCCATAATCTAGAAAGAAAAGTTTATCGAGGGTTTACCAAGGCACTTTGGTCAATTAGTTATTGATCATATGCGAGAAAAAAAAATCAAGGAAATCTGGAGATAGAAAATTACACATATGGCCATATATTCTCAGAAATAAAAGAAGTTGGCCTCAAAATGTGCCATGAACTAAAATAGAGAAAACAAGTTAAAAAAGGGCGTCTTGAAGGGAGAAGAGAAATAGGAAGCTTCTGTGCCTAATATGGTTACAACCTCCAGGACCCAGAAAAAACACATAAAAGATATAAAAGAAACAAGCCCTATAGAAACTATAGGGAAAGAAGATATGAGAAAAGAGAAAAACAAGAAGAAAGACCCGCTCAATAAAAGAAATTCAGAAATAAAAGATTTGATACAAGAAACAAATCCCAACCAGTTTGTTGGAAATGTGAAAAAATAGACCACTTCCAAAATAAATGTAGAATTAAACAAAAGATAAACTCTTTACAAATCGATGAAGGGCTTAAACAAAGCCTAATGCAGATTATGCTAAATAGCAAGTCAGGAGAAGACTTTGAAGAAACATCTAATGAATCAGAAGATTCAAATGAGATTAATGAGTTTGACTCAAGTAGTGAGTCAAGCCAAGAATCGAGTAAAGTTGTGATCCAAAATGCAAATGTGATTTATGTGATATCCAAAAGGCATTTGGAAACATAGAATTAAATATGCTCCCGATAAATGCAATAACGGACGCTGATGAAAGAGTCCTAGAAATTGCAAGAAATATCGAAGATCCTGATACAAGGAAAGAAATACTTTTGAAATATATCGAAAAAATAAATAGCCAAGAATTGTCTTCTCGGTTCTGTAATTTTTTAAAGGCTTTTTTCTATATCTCGGATGATTATTCATTGAGTATTTTTTACTCTTCCTCTTTCCTTTGATTCCTCAGTCTCATGTCTCTTTGAAGCAGTTCTGGTTAAACCTTTAAAAAATCCAACAATGGATTTACAGAGTTGGTTTCAAGATTTTAATTATTATCTGTCAATGACTTTTACTCGTTCTTACAGCCCCTCGGGTCTTACCGATGAAACGCGACTTGGATGATAATCAACAAAATTTTAAAAATCACTGTGTAAGTCTTGACGACTTAGAAGTTTTAAAAACTGTAAAAGGAAGGGAAACAAAGAATATTCTTTAAGATTCTGATTAGGACCGAAGTGATAAAAGTTTGAAACTTATAGGACTGAAATGTTAAAACGTTCAAACTTTTAGGACTGAATTGTTAGTTCCATAAAGTTTTAGGACTTAAATGTTAATTTGAATACTTATAAGACTATATTGTTAAAAAGCTGTAACTTATAGGACTGTTTTTGCATTTATCTCTTAAAAGTCTGGTCTCTTCTTAGTTGAGCCATGAGTTCAACCAAATGCTTAAGCACTCGACTGAAGAGGCCCTTAAAGGATGGATACATGATCTCTTACATGTAAGATCAATTGCTAATGCAATTTAGGATCCTCATTTTGGTCAACCTGCTGGAAGCTTTTACTGGAGAGGGCACCCAAGTCTCAGTGAATATCGCTTATTCTGGTGTTTATTAGTAAACAAATAATTTAACCCTAAACACAAGATTAAAAATCTCGTACCATACCGACCGGTATATCGATCCAGTAACTGTATCGGCCGTAAAATGGTACAATTAGCGATCTTTGCCGGAGATTCATCTGGAACAAGTTGGACAAGAGGATCGAGCAGACAAAGGGGGCACTACATGGCTGGTGGACTAATGAGCTTTCAGTTGCAGTACTTTGAAAGAAAAAAGAGGACGAAGACTACAAAGAAAGCTAAAGATGCAATAAAATTGAAGTAGGGTTTAAGAGTAGAAACACCGAGTTTTATTGCATCTTTTCCCATAAGTTTAAATGTGAACTTAACCCATATTTTCATTTTATCGTTACTACAATCTCACTTGGGGTTTAATGAGATATATACAGGGTTAGGGTTGTCGTTACACTATTTCCGATATATCCATTATATCGCTGATATACCGTTATTACTTCATACCATTAAAGAAACCGTATGAGATTTCCCATCTTACCTAAACGACAAAGGAACAAATACCGACCACCCAATCTCTAGTGCAATGGAGCCAAACCCATACACGCATTCTCCATTACTACCTCAACTAGTCATACACTTCACCTGCTTTTGCTTTTAGCGTGTAAAGCACCAATGAAGCATTTTCCAAACTCTGTTTACCAACCTAATAAGCAATATCATGAGTAAGTGTACACTGTACAGACAAACTAAATCTCAGTTTCAAATGAAACTATGTACCGCCTTTTTGGTGAAAAAGACTCTTAAATCCCAATCTCCCAACAAAAGATTCTAACAATGAACCAAGGAAATGTTACCAAATCTGTCATCACTTCACTTCTGTGGGTCTAAAAACCAAGTTTACACACTCAGTTCTTCGCCATCAGATCTCTGATCAGTCCAAGAATCTCCTTCCTCATCCTGCCAACAGCTGTGGGAGTGACTTGCTTTTTGAGAACTGAGAACCAAAGATCAGCATCACCTGTAGTTCCAGCAGTCTCGTACCACTGGAAAATAGTCTGAGCTGTTGCGGTAACATAAACTCCACAATCATGGCCATTCATCTGCTGTGGTGAATCATTGCACTCTAGATACTTGGCATCAGATGCAAGACTGGGATCACCGATATAGCCCATTACGTACATAAAGAGTCGAAAAGCACATCTGCTGTTCATTTGCATGTTGCTATCATGATGCACAAAAACATTCGCACCTCTGTAGTATACAAGCAAACTCCAATGACTTCCGCCTTCAGCTAGACTCACATCAGCATTATCATTGACGGGGAAGATAATAACTTCCTTCTCCAAAAGTTTAAGGGGCTCCAGAAAACCCTTGAGATCATTGACATCTGGGCAGTTGGATATCCAGAAAGCAATTGAAGGAGAAACCAACAAAAGATCCTGTCTCGGGTGCAATGTCGACAGATAACTAAAGTAGAACTCAATGATTCTATCGTTCAGGAAGTACGGACCGCTCAGGATTTCCAAGTCTGATTGCCGGAGAACAACATCATTGTAACACAGAACCTTCTCATCTCCAGCAGATTTTCCCATCTCCTACTTACAGCAAACCTGCATCAATACACCTAAAGTAAAAGAAGTGCGTTGCAAGATATAATAGATGACTTCAGACTCATGACTTGAAACAGAATATGAAGAAATGCAATCATCCTATGAGGTAGCCTAACAGCGCAGTTCATCAATGAGGGGTAGATATCAATTTAGACAGCGATTACTACACAATTAATCAAAGTGATCGGTAAATCAGACAATTGATCCATCAAAGAGCGGAAAAAAAATTAGCACAAAAACCCCAATAGAATAGCAAGAAGTTTCATCGAATTGTTCCTAGGAACCATAGAAAGCATTTGCTGTTAATTAAGCGTACTAAACGAAGTAATAGACAGCTCCGAGGCCAATATCATAATCGCCTCCGTCGTCTTGTCCGTGTCAGACGGTAACATAACGACCGTCTGAGATGCCCCGGATATTAAGCCGGCGATAAGGATGAAAGGGAGGTAATACCTGCTGAACAACCGTGAAACGGCGGTGCAATCTTTTGGAAGGTCTGATCAGATCAACGGGGACGGAGAGCTCGGTGGGGCTGCCTGAGGAGGAAGATGCGTAAAATCCTGAGGCGTCGCCGCCGGGCACAGGTAAGAGGAGAGAAACAGCCGGACTCAGCTAGGGATGTCTTACGACTTATGGGGTTTCTTTTAGGAAACTTGCAAATACCCCTGAGGTTTGTGAGAACCTTCAATTACCCCTCCGATTTTCAAAACTCTGCAAAACAACCCCCTAAAGGATTAATTAAAGGCCAAATACCTATTTAGTACCCTGAACTTTAACGAGTTGGGCAACTCAGGGTCTGAACTAAAAAGTGAGCAT
>JBBYHH010561528.1:0-10783 GCA_038382905.1 Daphne laureola
TACTGTTCTTGATCGACTTCGTAATGTCACTGGACAATCCAAGGGATACGATAGAGGACAAAAAAATAGAATTCTGCATAAGGGATTATATTTTTCTGCGACTTGTGTTTGTTAAATTCAACAAATTCGTCGAAGAATTTTTTAACATCTTCTGGGAATTGATCTGAGACCAACCCTTTCTTGTCAAACCAAAGGTGAAATCAATTTGAAAATTTCTTCTGCTTAGATTTGAAAATAATCATCCATGAGTGTTTATTTTTTGAATTCTGAAAATTAAAAATTCCATCCCATACTTGGATGTAATCCCAGTATGAATAAGCATTGCGTTTGTATTGCTCATTAAGAAACTTTTTTCTGGTATAGGGTAATCCTCATTCTTCTGGAGACCAAACCTTATAGATCCACAGCTTAGAAATTTCAATTTCTTGGAAAAAAAATCCAACTGGGCCTCTGGTATTTCTCTATTTGTGGTCTATTTCTGTAAAGCCCATTTCCTCAAGAATTTTTCTAAAGTAATTATGCTTTCTGAGGTGATGAAACTCCCACATGGGGTGCCTGTGTTTAGGTCAGTATTTTCTTGCCATTTCTGAATGAGTCACACTCCTTAGATCGATATTTTCTACTGGAGAGAGGAGTTTTCTTTCCATTTTTATTTTATCTGGGGGAATCCCTAGAGAGAACAAGGTGATTTGCTGGGTTTTAGAAGTTGATCGAAAAACTAGAGAATCTTTAAAATAAATTTTTGATCCTCTGGAAAACTCGTCATGAGGGTGAGAATAAAGAAATTTTCTTTTCCTTTTTCCTTCTCTTATGGAAAATAATTGATATTGATGATGTTCTTCTGTCCTCTTCGTACCTTGAGAAGACTGACCTGTCTCGATCCTTATTTTCTGGCCAGTGGGCAATGCATAAAAATTTATTTGCTCAGACATTTGATTTTCTATTTTCATGAGAGATGTAAATTTACTTTCTTCTTCTGTGGGCAGATGGATTTCGGTGATATCCGTATGCTCATCCATATGAAAAATTGTTCTTAAGAGATCTGGATTATTGACCTCTTACATTATGTCTTTGATCTCTTTCTTTGGTGAGTCATATTTTCCCATGTCCTCCCTGTAAAAATTCTTGAGTAAGGAAGTCGGGCAATGAATTCTTATCACCATCAATGTGTTCTATATCAAAGTCAAAAATAGCCAAAATAGACTGTCATCTTACAAATATTTGTTTTGAAGCTAAATTCTTTACATCTTTAAGAAGAACACTTTTAGCTGTTTTACAGTCTGTTCTAATCAAGAATTTTTTTATTTAAGAGATATTCTTCGAACTTTGTTATACAAAGAACGATTGCCAGGATTTTTTTCTTTATCGTGGCATAGTTTTGTCGGACCTGATTCCAAACTCCTGATGTAAATCTAATTAATTTTTCTTTACCATCTATCATATGCCCGACGAATCGGACATTTATTTGGAATAATTCTATTTTCTTAGCAGAGACAACTAATCCTATTTCTTCAACTATTTTCATAAATTTATGTAAGTGTTTTCAGTGCTGATCAATTATTGAGAAAACAATAACACATCATCAATGTAGATAATAGTAAACGAACTATAAGGATTAAAGATCTCATTCATAATCCTCTGAAATTCTGAGGGTGCATTTTTCAATCCAAATAACATGACATTCCATTCGTAGTGTCCAAACGGGACATTAAACCTTATTTTATACTTATCCTTTTCTTGGATTTGGATCTGCCAAAATCCTGAATTCATATCAAATTTTGAGAATACTGTGGCATTGTATAATCTTGACAATAAGTCTTTCTTATTAGGTATTGAATACCTAATCCATTTCAAAACTTTGTTCAACGGTTTGTAATTAATCACTAACCGTGGTACTCTCCTCTCTATTTCTGAGTTTTTATTAACATAGAATGCTGAACAACTCTATAGAGAGGAATTTTTTCTTATCAATCCTTTATTTAGGAGATCTTGAATTTATTTCTTGCAATGGGCTGTTAATTCTTCATTCATCTGAATGACCCTTGATCTAGTGGAAATATATTTGTTTTCAAATTCTGACTCATAGGGCAGACTGACAATATGATTCTTTCTTTCCTAAAATGCATTGGGGATTTTTGCACAGATTTTCTTATTCAGAATTTCTTTGAAACTCTGAATCCTATTTTGCAGTTCTGGAGTTTTCATTTTATCTTCAACACTCTTGTGCCTTATATCTTCTTGAAGACTCATTAATATTTCCTGTTTATTGATTAGACTGGTATTAAGTTCTTCCAATAAACTTATTTGAGGAGGTTCTGCAAATTTAAAAGTAATTTTTCTTCCGAATTTCTTAGTAACCAACCCGGTTTGATCTACTTTATAGGGCATTATGGTACTTAAAAAGAGTGCCCCCAAAATTAGATTCTGATTCATTTGGACAAGAACCGTAAAGTGCTATGAGATACAAATTTTATTATTAGAGACATCTACATGAGTTAATTTGAATCTCATTAGCATTATTTGTTTATTAGCTGCTGTAATATACCCAAATATTTTTTTCTAGATATTTTTGGGGAATCAATTATTCCTTAATTACATTTCTATCTGCCCCTGAATTAATCAGTGCGACAGTAGTAATTTCAAATTCTTTTTCTACGCGTAGCGTGATCAAGCTTGTGTACCTCTGATTTTGTACATAATTAATCTCATTGATTTGTAGAGGTTTATTCTGCAAAGAAGTTTCAACTGGTTCAAATTCTTCGCATTCTTCTTCTTTTTCTTTCATTTTTTGACAAGCTTTCTGATCATAATTATCTAGATTTTCAATTATGTCTTCTTCTTGGGAATGTGTTTCCCAATTCTGGAGTTCTAGGATTTCAATGATTTTCTTTAATTCTTTCACCTCATTCTTAACCAGGCAAAGCTCTGTTTTTAGCTATTTAATAGTTGGTTCTCTATGGTTTATTTGGGTCTAGTCTACTCTTTTTAA
The DNA here is from genome assembly GCA_038382905.1 of Daphne laureola. Lineage (NCBI taxonomy): Eukaryota > Viridiplantae > Streptophyta > Magnoliopsida > Malvales > Thymelaeaceae > Daphne > Daphne laureola. Next base: position 2,990 of record JBBYHH010561528.1, read on the forward strand.
TATCTCATTAAAACTATAGACTTTTGACTTATTTACTTCTTGTCAACTATCCATCTTCTTTTTCCCCCTTGAGCGATATTGTTCTTGGTTATTTATCTTTTCTATATGCTTTAAGAGTATTTCTTTTCTTATTTCTGGGTCTTCTATATTTTTTGCAATTTCTAGGACCATTTCGTCAGTATCTGTTATTGCATTAATCTGCAACATATTTAATTCTAAATTCTCAAATGCCTTTTGTATGTCACATGAATCACATTGGCATTTAGAATCATAACTTTTATCCGATTCTTGGCTTGACTCACTGTTTGAGTCAAAGTCATTAAGTTCATTTGAACTTTCTGATTTATTAGACGATTCTTCAAAGTTTTCTTCAGGCTCGCTATTGAGCATTATTTGCATTAGACTTTATTTTAATCCTTCATCAATTTGAAGATCATTTATTTTTTGCTTAGTTCTACATTTATTCTAGAAGTGGCATACTTTACCACATTTCCAGCAAATGAGTTATTTCTTATTAAATCTTTCAGATTTATTTTTTCTATCAAATCTCTTCCCTCTGAACTTTCTATACCTCGCAGGTTGTCTTTCTTTATTTTTATTATACTTTTTTTCTCTGTAATTTCTGTAAGGCCTGTTTCTTCTAGACATCTTATGTTCTTTATCTGGGTCGTGTAGACTGTACCTATATTGGGCACAAACACTTCTCATTTATCTTCTTCCCTCAAGTTTTCCTTTCTTGACTTGTTTTCTCCATCTAAATTCATGGAACATTTTAAGACCAACCTCTTTTATTTCTGAGAATATTTAACCATAAGTGTAGTTCTCTATTTCCCAGTTTCCTTGGTTCTTTTCTGTTATATGGTCAATGACCAATTGCCCAAAATATCTTGGTAGACCTTGAATGGATTTTTATTTCCATATAGTGGAGTTATTGTCTTCTCTTTGATAAACACTTGAGAGAAATGTATCTTCTAAGTCAGAAAGAGTTTTACATTTTAGGTTAAGCAATAATTCTCCATTTAATTTTTACTTGGTTTCTCCATTTCCTATGAAATGTAGGTAGATCGTCAATATTAATATGTTAATTGCATCTGATTCTATAGTTTGCATGATTTGTCTTCCTTGTGAAACTTGTATTTTCCTTGTGGCATTTCTCATTTATTGTCTTGCTTGTTCAGTAAGACATTTATCCCACCAATTTCTTAACTGTCCAGTAAACCCAGAGATTATCATTTATGCTATCTGCTGGTCAGTCACTTCTCTATTCATGCTTTTTACTGCTATCTCATACATTATCATATGGTGAATTATCTGGGATATCTGATATTCTGATAGACCATCAATATTTCATTCTCTAATTTTATCACCTCTATAGGCAGCAAAGGAGTCAGGTTGCCAATAATTTGTATGCCTAATATCGACCGGTGATGGTTTATTAGTGTATGGATGTGAGACATTCCATACCCTTGATGACCCTCATTTTTTCATTTTAATTCTATTAACCTCAGGAGTTCTATGAGGAAATTGGTTATCTTCTCGAAAGGGATTTTCTGTTATGACATTAATTTCAGGTCCCTTTTATTTATCATCTTTTATAGTCAGTTTTCCCACCTGTTCAACCAACTCTTTCATTCTGTCAGAAACATTTTCGCTCTTTCTTCCTAATGTAAATGTTGGGAGGTTAGAAGGAAGGCGAATATGGGGTTTTTCCATATTAGGTTTCTGTTAAACGGAGGATTTTGAAGTACTAGGTTTAGTACTGGGGATTTGCTCCATCCTTTTAGTTTCTTCTATTCTGCACATTTATCTTCCTATTGACTGCAGATATAGATTTGTGTAATTATTTTGTTCAATTAAAGATTGGAGATCTTTAGTTTCTGTTTGTTTAGAGGTATTTTCTCTATTGATTGTTTTAAATGGTGAGACAGTTGTCTGTTCTTCTAAAATAATTGTTTTAGACGGGGATGTGTTGTAGTTACATCTTTGATTTTCTCTCCTTCTTTAACCTTGTAAGTATTCCATGTATCTTCTAAAGCAGACAATGTTGTTTCGTCATTTAAGACTATGGTTGGGATATTAAACCATTCAAAGAATTTTAGATTGGTCATAGTTTGACGAATATTTTTATACCAGAGTTTTTGTATTTTTCTTCTTTCTTCTTTGGTATAGTTCCCTACTAACCATATTCTCTTTGCTTTATTTTCTTCTAACGTAAATTCATTTCTGAGACCTTCATAATTTATTCTGAAAGGTTCTCTTAACATGTTTATCTCGAAATCTGAGAAACTAACTCTATCATTTTCTACTGATTTAGATGATTGGGCAGGTTCTACTTTGATTGGATCTATTTTATACATAGGAATAGACACTTGTTCTGATGATTGTCTAGCTCCTCCAATGTATTTTTCATATTCTGTCTCTGACATTTGTGAACGCGATGCCCGGGATGGTACTCTATGGGGTTTTTCTGAGAAGTTAACTATTCTGATTATTCAGTCTTTACCAAATTTTATCTCAACTTCTTCATTTTCATATTCTATGATCATGTCAACTTCTGTTGTTGTAAGTGGTTTAACCGGTATTTCATTTTACATTATCCATTTATCGGGTAGTTTAATATCATTCCATTTATCGATTTTGGGATAACCACATTAGTTTTTTCAGCATTAGCTTGGATAAAAAAGGTTTCTCCCTTTGTATCAAATTCTAAAGTCTTTGGCTCTATTTGCGTTGTCATTACCTTGTAATAAATTTTGTATACAAGGGCTAGATTCTGGGATCCTTGTAATATATCAAACCCGGATGTAAGGATATTTGCGGTTAGGACTTTCATGAGATGGGGATCCTTAAGGGAAACTGTGAAGTTCGGATGATAATTGAAGTATATTGGGCCATCACAAGATTCTACCATTACTAAGAGGGAATCAGTGAATTTATTATGTCTGTGGTCTCTTAAGGTAATAACAACTGAAATGTTTAATCCATTTCTTGTTAATGATTTTAAGGTAATCTGAACTAATCCAACATGTAAATAATTATATTTTTTATCGAGATGATCTTCTACCATGTATTTGGATAATAGTTCAAATTTATGATCGTCTTCCATTATTGAAACCGTTCTTTCCACCGTCTTGATGCATTATGATTCGAAAGTCCCATTTTGGTAGACATCGAATTTATTAACCTTAGGAATATTTCAGTTCCCTAAACTTTTTTCTATATCACGAATGATTATTCATTGTGCATTCTTAACTCTTCATTTCTCTTTTGATTCTTCTGGCTCATATCTATTGGAAGCAGTTCTTGTTAATCCTTTAAAAATTCGAGCCATTAATTCACAAAGTTGATTTTCAAGATTTTAATTGTTATCTGTCAATGACTTTTACTCAATCTTACCGCCTTACCTCGGGTCTTACTGTTGAAACGCGACTTGGGTGACAACCAACAAAAATTTTAAAACCACCATGTAAATCTTGAAGGCTAGGAAGTTTTAAAAACTGTAAAAGAACTGGATTCTCGAGTGAAATAAATTTTCTTGGAGTTTAGGGCCAAAAGAGACAGAACTTTAAAAGTTTAAGGAAAAGAAGGAATATGCATATTCGTGATAAAGGCAGGGGTATTCTAGTCTTTACCAGCTATGAGTTTTTCCAACTAGTTGGTAAATAGGCTTGCTCAAGGAATGGGTGTTCAGATGTTTTTCTTTTCTTTTTGAATTCTCAATTTAATTTAAAACATTTTTTTTAAGTCAGGATAAAAAAACTAATTAATCATGAAATAACTGAACAAATCCCTAATAAACACAAAGTAATACTCGTTTCGTCCCTTATTAGTTGCACATATTTAACTTTTAAAATTATCTTTTACTCAAATGTTCACAATGAAAAATCTATTAAAATATTTTTTTTAAAATATATTTGAAAACTTTATGAATTTTTCTATATATACCTATTTTTTAAGAATTTTCTAAAAATTTAGGGGAATGACGATCATTCAATATCAAATAGCAATAGTCGAGGATAGCCAGAGAGAGGGAATATTGTGTCAACCTATATGCTCTAAACCATGACGAGCAACACTATGCGCAACGCCATTTAGATGTCGGTGTACAAAATGTAACGAATGGGATACAAATGAGAGAAAATTAAATCTAATGTCCTCTATGATCACCTCAAAATAGTAGAGGCTGAGAATGTGATTACTCTGTAACTCTCTGACAAGCAGCTGCGAATCTGACTCAAAATGTACATGTTGCCAACCTCTATCACCCGCAATCCATGTCCCCCATAATAATGTCAGAGCTTCCAGATACATAACATCGTCCCCTGAATAATCAAAACCATAAGATAGCGCGGTGAGACACTGACGATCCGAATTACGTGCAACAATACCAAGTGAAGCTTTACGAGTTCTCTTACAAAGAGAAGCATCCAAATTCACTTTGACATAACCCAGAGCTAGCTGTACCCAATCACGATTCGGCCAGGCAAAGGGCGGAGGGGTCACCGAGCATGGTCCATGAACCTTCAACCATCCAACAATCCAAGCTAAAATTTTAGATACTAGGGCGGATGGCAAGGAGCATTTAGAATTATGAACCACGAAGTTCCTATTAGACAATAAGAACCGCATCGAAATTGCAAGTGTAAGTAAACAATTATCATTCATCTGAACCCTACTCTTAATTAGTGTGTGCTCTTGTTTGGTTTTGTGGTCCGTCTTTGCTATTAGTTTTACTTTTGGTTGATTTTTTTGCCTTTTGTTTTTACGGTTTAATAAGTTGGTGAGGGTTTGAAGCTTTTTGATTTTTGGTTCAGCTACCATTCTTTATTTCACATTAGGGGTCTGTTTGGTATGGGTTACCAAAGTTACATGGGAATGTAACTTTGATGGAAATCTGTTGGATGGGAACCTGTTGGATGAGAATATGAGATAACTCTATTTGGTAGTGATTAGTTCTGATCTTATATTTAAGGATATTGCTTGACACGTTTTTTAAGATTTTATTCAGTTTTCCCATTTTACCCTCATCCTCCTCAATGTTTCTGTCAAAAAACATGAAAGATTGCAGAGTCTCTCCCTCACTTTCAACAAAACAAACATAAATCAAATGGTTTCATAATAAATAAATGAAATGCAATACAAAAACAAAAATTAATCACGAACAAAACAATTAAGCAATAAAAAATGGAGACTGAAGATCCGAATCAGGTAAATTTGGTGAAACAAAGATTAGAGTGAAGAGTAATGTAGGCCATGCGGTGACCGCCGCAACTCGTTTAGGGCAAGGAGAAGCGAACTCGATTCCAGCAACGATAAAGAGATTGTTGTTAGATAGTGAGTGTGACTCAAGGGGAAACATGCAGAGTAGCGATCAACATAGATGCAGTGACGGTGAGATGGAGAAGTGAGAGGAAGGAGGCCAATTTTCACTCTTGGTGGTTTCTTTCCAGGCGGAATGACGTGAGGCAAAGTTAGTCAGAGATTTGTTGGTGTGATTTAGCAAGGAGTGATCACAAAATCTGTAGATTATGAAATTTTATTGAGTGCAAGAGGAGGAAGATAGAGATCTCTGCTGAAGGAGTTAGTTGCGGGAGAAAGGAGGCCAGATGCGAGGCCAGCGACGAGGCTAGTTTCAGGTTTCCCGGAGCTTGTCTCACGGTGCTAGTGAAAGCTGGGTTGTGAAGTTGGTGATGGAGACGACTTGACAGAGATGAATCATGAGATGAAAGGAGAGAATAGTCGGACGTTGATTTAAACCGGGGGAAAGTAAGATTCATCCCAATTATCTTGGGAATCACTTTCTTGTGAAATTAAGGTATTTGATTCCCTTGGTAAAGTTGAATTCCTAGTCATCAAAACTATAACTCCTACCAAACATAGGAAAGTAAGTATGGGAATATTACATTCCTAGGAATCACAAAACTTAGCCTCTACCAAACGGACCCTAGGTTTTTTCTCCTTTGTGTCTGTCGGAGCGGTGGGGTGGTGGCTCGTTTAGGTTATGCTTCATACTCTTCTGTTAGCACATTGTAGTACACCAATATCATTTAGCTCATATGGAACGTTCAGAGGTTTCGGGGACGTCTTTGGCTATCTTTTATCGCTATGGTGATTTTGTTGTTGGTTAGCCTTTTTATGTATTCCTTGAGAGCATTGGATGAGTGGGCTTGTTATCGAGTGTAGCGATGTCTTTATTGTTCTCGTTTTACTGTCTTTGGTATGGTATTTTGTAACATTTTGGGTTGCGTTGTAGTTTTTTTTTTTTTTTTGAAAAGCAACTAGTTATTTTATTAATTTATTAAATATTTAAAAATTGTAATTCTCCAAATTTTATTCGAGACTCGGTAAACTGAAAACGAATAAGAGCTTCTCCAAAATCCCTCGACGACTGCAACAACCTACCAATAACTGGTTGCTTACGCAACCAAGAACCTTGGTGAAAGAACAATACCCAAGGGACAAGGAGCCGACTCTCATTCGAATACAATCAAACGGGACTCGACTCACCTGCTTGGTTCGCTAAGTGCGGTGACCGGGGGTAAAGAACCAAGAAGAAATCACATGGGGTTCCCCATACAACCATCGCGACCCAACCATGAGGGTGGGGAAGGCCGCTCCTGTCCGAATAAATAAAATACACCAAGTAATTACATAGCGTTTCGGCCCCACCACCCGAGTCTCCCCATACATATCTCATCCTAATACATTTTCTTGACAGATAATCCCTCATTTTCGTGCATCCATCAGCTTTTCATGTGTCCTCCTCCAAATAATACCACCAGTATGATGCAGCTGCCGTTAGCCTTCATTGGCTCTAATTTAATGTTGTGGACATTTTCCCCTTCACCTGAGAAACATATTTACCACATAAGCCTCATCTGATCCGATCATCTACCACCACCTATATCTACCGCATGTAGAGGGGAAGCAATCCAATTAGTCCACGACACCTTCATCTTACCATCCCTATTGGAGATCCAGAGATGTGTCAACACTTGTATTTCACCAAAGGTTGTAGAGGCTTTCCACGGAATCCCTTTCATGACCAGATTGTTCCGAGCACGCCATATTGCCCATTCCGAAATCATCACGATGGCCAGCCAAATCTTTCTCTTCCCCATTGGTACCTGCGAAATAAAATCACCAGATGCAATTTCTAAAATTTACTGAAGTAAATGTATCTGCGTATCACACCACAATGTGACGGCCTTCCAAACTTCACGGACTAGCGTACATCGCACCATGGCATGTTCTATTATTTTCGTTTCCTGTTTGTAGATCGGGCATACTAAAGAAGGCAAGCACACTCCCTCCTTTCTAATATATAGCTCCATTACCGGGAGCATTCTGCGAGTTACTCGCCACACACAAATATTAATTTTCTTTAGCACCAGATTGCACACTCACCGTTGCAGACATGATGTATACATAATACTCCAACTCAGCGTCCGATTGCCAACGCCAATGATTTGGTACAACCTGCATAACATCAAATTCCTGTAGAACAACAATTAAATTATCTAATTCCTCTCTAGTCCGCCCTCTCACAACATCTCTCCAGCTCCACTTCCAACATGGTACATGAGCCCTTCGATCCATTCTTTCTTCTACCCAACAATCAGATTTTGTGTCCAACTGGAATAATCTTGGAAATTTATCTTTAAAGGGAACCCTCCCAATCGAGACATCCAACCAAAACTTTGTATCATTCCCCAGCCCAACAACTCTCTGAAAACAATTTTTAAACTCAAATTTTTTTTCTTGACACACGCTACCTATTTTTAGTAAATCTAC
>JBBYHH010561639.1:0-10782 GCA_038382905.1 Daphne laureola
CTAGACCTGAGTCTTTATTTAGTCTAGAGATGGATGTGGCATGATAAAGACTCCTAAACAAAGATGTCATCTGCAGAAAGTCCAACATTTCTTCAGTTAAACTTGTTGCAGATCACAACTGGTTTACATCCTAACATGGTTAAACATCTTCCTCAACTTTTCAAAGACCTCTAGCTTTAGAGGCTCTGTCGTCAAGTTAGCCACTTGGTTTTGGTTTCTACAATAAGTCGGTGAAATTTATCATTCCTTGATGAAATTCCTCAAGAAATGATATTGAAAGTCAAAACTTTTACTTCTACCATGCATCATAGGATTCTTTGAAAATTTAATAATGGAGCTTTTGTGACATAGGATGGTGATGCACACTTATTTTAAATTACTCCCTCCATCTAGTATAGACTGTTCTGTTTATTTTTCAGCATTTAATCTATGATTTGTTTCTTTCAACATGTTGATGTATAAAGTTAGGTCACTTATATACATATGTTATATCGATGTGTCTAATTTCTTAATGTTGCTTTCAAGATTTTTTTTTAAACAAATTCTTCAATGTTAAAAGTTTAGTCAAACATAAGTTCAAAAGTCAAATGGAACAATCTTCGTGTGATTGAGGTACTACCAACTTGTTCCAAAATCCTCTTAGAGATTGGCATGAACACATAGTCACGGCCCATTTTAGCATCAATTGTAGATGGGGTAACTATAGGCTACTTCTTAGAACCACAATAGACAACTCTTAACCTAACCAGAAATGCATATCTATTTTTGGATTTCCTATCTTCTTTCTCTTCTACACATTCACTGTCAATATCTTCTTTATGTCCAATATAGTCACTGTCAAGATATGCCACTAACTTGAGCTCTTTACTTCTGATAGGTTATTCTATAGTTAACAGTGCCTCCTAGGTAACATAGAACTATTCTTGCCACATAGAGATGTAGTTTTATAGGTATGGGCATGTAAGTGTTGTGTAAGCAACTCAAAATACATATATGGGTGGGTGTTATCAAATGCATGAGACTTCCTATAAGTTGTTTAAAGTAGTTCCCATCGATAGCAATCTCTTTTGGATCTCTGTGAATGTCACAACCTTCTGGTATTACAATCTTGCTAGGTTGCTTTCTAACATCCCAAAACATTTGAGAACCTCTAGAGCATACTCATTTTGATATTTATAGATTCTCTCAATCTGTGTAGCACTTAAATTCCAAAATATGACCTTATCCCCTCAAAATAAAACATATCAAACTCTCTCATCATCGAGTCTTTAAATTCTTTAAGCATCATTTTATCATTACTCGTGTCAATCAAGTCATCAAGATAGATACTCACTACAATAAGCTTCTTGTGCCTTCCTTTTATGAATAAAGTATGTTCTCTCACACATAGAAATGACTTCTTTACTGAAATACATCTCTATTCAACTGAACCAAGTGCTTAGGTCCAGTTTTAAACCATATAGGTCTTCTTAAATAACTTTACTAGAAGTGAATGGTAAATTACATGTCTCTGCTTGCCACAATGTTCTTCGATAATCCAAGAATTCTATAAATAACTTATAAGAAGGCTTGTGCAACTGAGGTGGTTGTGTAGGAATGTGAAAGGGATATAAAGTATCCATACTTACATAGCCGATCAACAACCACTAGATTAATTGTCTTTCCATGAGAGAATGGTAGCCTTTCAATGATGTCCACTAAAATGGAAGTCTAAACTATTTGAGGGATGTTCAAGGGCATCAATAATCATATAGAGATCATGTTCTCTAATTTATTCTACTCACAATATGAATAGTTTAAGATAAACCTTCTTATGTCCTTCCACAGTCTCTTCTAATAAAAATGTTGCTTAGATTTTTTTCTTAGTGACTGTCGTACCTGAATGCCCCAAAAGAGGTCCTTCTTTAGAGTTTACACACACCAAGCTTATCTTTAAGAATTTCGAACTAACTTATATGCAAAGGTTTGGTAAACAAATATGCAAGTTGGTCTTGTAACTTCCCTCAAGAAAAAAAACTTGATGTTGAAGTGTTTAGTCTTATCATGAAATACTAAATTCTTTGAGATTGTGATCGCAAATTGATTATCAACATGAATACTTGTTCTCTGGTTTTGTTGTATGTTTAGATCTTTCAATTTCTTCCTCAACCACAGTGCTTGATTGACTCTAGCAATTGTAATAATAAATACTAGTTCTGTCGTAGATTGTGCAACTCGCTCTTGTTACTTCGAACTATAAGAGAACACACTAGTGCTAAGAGTAAACTAGTGCCATAAGGTTCTTATCATATTATGAATTGACCGGATCACTGTTCGAGAAGCCAATTAATTTCATTTAATCACTCTTGTAAACTTAAAACCATACTAACTTGTTTCTTTCACATATTAGAAGACTCTCTTTGCTTCCTTCATGTGTAATTCACTTGCATAGTGCATGAACCTTGAAAGAATGCTTACAAAATTCATAATATCTAGCCGGGTAGTATTAAGGTACATTAGATACCCAACCATCCTTCTAAATTGATACCTCCTTCACTTTTTGTGAACCATCATCTTTGCTCTACTTTTCCTACAGTTCCTTGGAGTATTCATGTCCTTACAATCATCCAGTTTGAACTTCTTAAGGATTTCTGTGGCATATTTCATCTGACAAATGAATACTTCATGTTCATCTTGTTTAGCCTCATTGTCGAGGAACAAAGATAGCAGCCCCAATTTTGCCATCTCAAATGTTGTCATCATTTCTTTCTTAAACATATCAACACTAACAATGTTATTTCCAATCAGAAGCATGTCATCCAAACAGAGTGAAATAATCAAAATACTGTCACACAATTTTTTCACATATTAATTGTATTCAGATAGACTCTGAGAGAAACCTAGATTTAATAAATTATCATCTATTATCGAGTACCAAGCTCTTGGAGCTTGTTTAAGGCCTTATACTACCTTCTTGAGAAGATAAACTTTATCTTTACACCTTTTGACAAACCCTTATGGTTGTTCAACATAAATATCTTCTCAGAATACACAATTTAAGAATGCAAATTTCATGTCTAATTGGTATACCTTTCAAGTTTTTATAAGTTTTCATAGCCAACAACAACTTGGTGTCTAACTAAGCCACTAGTGCAAATGCTACAACCCTAAACTGATCACATATAGAACTATTGTTTAAGGTAGTAACGCCCGAGACCCTTCGCAGTTTTATAAAAAAATTAAAGAAAATGAATACTAACTTTTAATAAAGAAAAGAGAGTTTAATTTTATAAAGCAAGTCACAAGGTCAAAATCAAGTGTGCACAAAAGTCATTAAATACAATCAAAGAAACAAAGAAAGAAAGGAAAAGGAAACGACCGAACAAACGATCTCTAAGTCCTCCAACTTAATGTCATCGACTGATTTCTAATCAACGTCCTCGCACGAACCTCTACTAACCTTCATGCTTAGCGTCCTCGGTTCAAGGGTTATTTTTAACCCAAAACCAGCCTCAGTTCCCAACCACATGTATGTAAATACATGGTCAGTGAGCCTCATTAGTCAAGAAAATTGGGGGAGCAACCAGTTAGTTAAGTCTTCCAATAGAAAGTCTTCTTGTATTTCCACCTGTAATTCCCGAAGCATCTCAAGTAGATTGATTAGTTAATAAGAGGAGGTTATTTCCTAAGGCTGGGTTGCTAGGTGATTTCTCCCTATGTTCATTTTCCCCTATAATAGGGATTTCCACACAACAGAAAGCATGGAGCAAGGTAGAATAGTATGCAAGATGGAACATAAAGTATGTAATTGGAAGGTATTGGTATGCATCCGAAAGTAGATCATGCTCAGATCAACATGACATTTATCAAATGAGGCAATAATGTCAAGATCTACTAGCCTAGGCTAATATGATCACGAAAGGATCTCTATAACTACATTATGATCCCCTAGCATGTTTCCTTTCCAGTTGAATGATACATGAAATATGGAAAAGATGCATGAACATGGTAGCATGTGGATAGAAACTTGAAGCTGAGGCAAAGATGACCAACAACACCTGTAAGAACACAAAACAGAAACAAGCAGAGATATGCCTAAGGTGTTCATAACCTCAACCATTCAGAAAGGAGTCTCAGACTCACAACACACAAGCAGAAATAGATATTTGATAGTAATGGTTCATATCTACTTCCAACAGAAGCTACAAAGTAGAATTGAATAAGAAAACGTACATTGTCATTAAACAATAAGCGTTTTATTTCATTAGGTGCATAACTGACAGGAACTCCTCATACTTTATCCACCTTTCTTAAAACTCAAGAAAATACATTAATGGTATCTTTAACAATAATCATAAAATAATTAATGTGAAATATAAGTATTACCAACAAGCTCATGTACAAGTAATTAAGACACTAAACACCATAAACTAGGCACATGGCCGAAACCAGTTTGAATGAAGCTAACCCTTGAAGTGTCACTTCAGTAGACTTTTTCCATAAGCTTGACTCTTGTCGTTATTTATAGAGTATTTATTAGAAAGAGAAACTAGATCAATTTTTCAGTAAAACAAGGTTGGACTCTCACAAGAGGAACCGTGAAAATACTTTAAAGAGCTCATTACTTCTTTCCTAAAGACTCACTCGTTCAAATTTTAGCAAGCTTAATCAAGAAACACATGCAAATGACACTTAGCAAGTAATAGTGACTAATTTCATGGATACTCAAATAATCTAAAATAAGGGAGTGATTTTACCAAATTAGAGACTATTGAAACTTTCCTTGGCGTTGGGAATTTTTTCTTTTTCAACCTCCATTAATTTGTTCTCTCTTCTCTGTGATCATTTGAAAGCTAAAATCCAGTTAACTTCTATGCACCGTCTTTCTCCTATCCATTCCCGAACCATCGAGTCCCAACACCACGCACTCCTCATCAGTTCAACTTCATAAATTTCCACTCAAACACCGTCACTCTTCCTCATTCATCCACCGCCGCCCTCTTTCTCCCTTCCCAAATTATTTATGATGCAAATTCCCTCTTTTTCCTTGTAGATTCGAGCTGAATTTTAGCCTCTCCATCAACATGCAGCTTCTCAAGGTCTCTCGTTTCCCTTCCACTTTGATCCTTGTTAAGCTCGCTTTCAAAAGAGCAGCACCGTCTGTAGCTTTCTTTCTTTTTATTTTTCATTGTTGATTTCCACTGTTAATCTAAATAGCCACTTAACTTTCTTCCTTTTGACAAAAGAACTCCACCATCCAAACTTCTCTTCATACAAGTGCCCAATCTCTTTACATTTTTCATAGTTTCCCTTCAATTGTTTTTAATCATCTCCATCTTTTTTTTAATAAGGCATGCAACCCCCCCAACAATTAACTTACATTTTAATCACTTAATTAATTTCTTCCAACTTTAACTCTTTTTGCAAACAAGTCACCAACTAACTTTTTTCTACTTCAAATAAACTCCCAAAATTTTGAAACCTCTTAAATTTATCATCATTTCTTTATTTCTTCTTTGAGTTGGGACACGTCCTGGAGGAGGACAGGTCACAACAACAAATGTGTTAGAATAATCCACTACAAATATTTGTGCATAAGATATTTTGAGTAGGATTTTTCCTCTCCTAACGCTGCCGCCGCCAATCTCCATGGCTGCCAGGCGTTTAGGATCTCTGCCAGCCATCTTGCTCAGTCCTCCGGTGCATCCTACATTCTTGCTTCCTTTCTGACTTTCGGAGACATCACCCTTGTTGTATCGATCGGTCACCATTATGCCTAGGGCATTCCTTGGCCACCCGTCATCCACGCTGCTTGCGTGTACATGCCCCCTCTAGATTGGTAAGCCAATTTTATTCTGATCATGTCGTTGAGTCTGGACTCTACTGTGGCTCTCTGTAGTCTCAGTTTCTTTAGATTCGATGGAGCCACATTTTTCTCTACCACGTTCACTAATGGCTTCATAGCCAGGCTTCGGCCTATATTACTGGTGATGCCTCAAAACCGTTATTGGCCGATGTTGGATTTTTTTCATCAGGATCACGAGTTTCACCCCTGGAGTCCGTGGCAAACACACCGTGCTCTCGAGGCTCGGGCTTCATTGAAAGTGGATCCATCTCGATATTGTGTTGGAATCATTAGGCCACTTAACGTTAGGGTAGAATGCGGTCCTCTGCTCGCTAGGAATCATTAGAGATCCTCCCCCGAGCTTGCGAGGTTGCTGCAGTGCTGGTGGATGGGGCTGTGTTTGTTGCCTCGGAGGTGAAGGATGTGGAGTATACAGGGTTTGGAAACATACTAAGTCTAGAGAAGGGGAAGATTCAAATGAAGCTAAGGCTTTTTCCGTCTGCTCTGGTGACTTGGAGCATGGTATGGTGGGGCTGGGGAAATTCCTATGCCACCCGACTCTATGCTTTTTGGACCTCTTTTAATTATTTCTTTTTGTTTGTCAGATCAGACTCGATAGCTATTTTTGTAAGTTGAGTGTGTTGTATGTTGTTTGTGGTTGGTGCATGCTTGGGTGTACCCTAGTCGAGATAACATATCTATATTACTTCACCACTCATCCTCATATGCTTATTTATCCTCAAATTGGGCGTTCTAATAGGCTGTTCTTACTTCCTTGGTAAACACTTCCTACAAGTACATTTGGATCTTCTGCTATTTTTCTTTTATTTTGTTTGTTAGCGTCTCTAGTTCTGCTTGTTCCTGCTAATTTATGCATGGTTTTTGCCCGCTTTGTGGCTTGTGTTTTTCTTGGTTGTTTCTGGCTTGTGGGTTTTCCCACAACCCAAACCTTTGAACGCACCGTTCTTGTACAGAGAAAGGCGCTTTCACAGCTTCTTAACCCAGAAATGACTGGGGAGAGGAAAGTTTCCTTTTTTTTTTTATGGTACTCTTAGGAACATATCCAGTGAAGATGAGGTGGAGCATGTAGCTCAGAGGATTAGAGCACGTGGCTATGAACCATGATTTTGGAGGTTCGAATCCCTCATCGCCCATAACCGGCCTTACTAGATTGGCTTTAAAACTCTTAACTTACTTAACCTTAACTTAATTAGTAATTTCAATTATCTTTTCCTTAATTTTATAGGCTTTTTTTATTTTTTTTATTTTATATTAAATAAATCATAAAACCTCATCTTTGAAGTTAAGTGTAGAAAAATATTTTGTTTTCCACAAAAACCTGTGAGTGAAGGAAGACCTCCTAGAGATAAGAGACATAGAGCTAAAGAGAGAGATACTATGTAACTTTAACTGATGTTTAATGATATTGGCCCTTTCCCGCTAAAAAAACTTGTTTAGTGACCCATCACTATTCGGTTTGGTCCTAAGTACTCATTTTACATTTATCACTTTCCTGTTTTGAGGCCGGTTCACAACTCCCAAGTTCCTTTTTCTTCATTCATATGTAGTTCTTCATTCATAGTTTTTCCCCAGTTTAAGTCTTTGATAGGCTCATCAAAACCTCCAAGCTCACGTAGAACTACATAAGACTATTCATATATTTTCATAAAGAGCCTTGTACCTCTCAAGGTGGGTGATCAATCAGATCCTCTTCCAAGTAATCTGTGAACTTTAACCCATTTTTAGATATGGAAAACAAGTGTTGTGATGCTTCAGCACTAGAAACTACTTTCTTAGGATCACTGCAGTATCCTTCCTTATCCTCCATAAAATATACATCTCTACTAGTAAAGATCTTCTCTGTTTTGGGATCATAAACTTTATACGCATGTGAGACTTTGTTATATCCTATGAAAATACTAGGAGTATCCCACTTGTCGAGCTTATCACATTTGAGGTAAGGAACATGCGTGAAGCAAAGACATAAAAAACGTAAAGAAATTTCAAAGATGGTTTGTAACATATGCCAGGCTTTAAACAATTTCTAGTCCACCACTACTTTTGTACTTAACCGATTTAAACAAAAAATAACAGTGTTTGTAGATTTAGCCTAAAATGTTTTGGGCAGATTTATGTAACATGCATCTGACCATTTCCGAAATAGACCTATTCTTCGTCTCAGTAACACCACTTTATTGTGGAGTATATGGAGTAGTCAACTGATGGTGTAATCCAGTCTCCTCACAATGTGCACCGAAATCCTCAGAAGTGTATTCCTTTTGATTATCAGACCGAAGTGTTTGCATTCTAAATACATTTTAATTCTCAACGGTAAGTTTAAAGACCTATCTCAGATTTATGCTTTAAGAAGTAAATCAAGCACATGCATGTAAAATCATCAATGAAAATTATATAACAGAGGCTACCACTTAAGGAACGTTTTCTTTGAGGTCAACAATATCGGTATCCACCAAGCACAAATTACTTGTTGCTCTTCGAACCAGCATAGGAAATGAGCTTCTACTTTACTTTTCAAGTTGATAAATTCTACAAACAGGAACTTTGCCATTTATGTCTGGAAGGTCTATACCAAGCTCTTTAGTCTTCATATACTTCAATCTTTTGTTGTGTAAATACTCAAATCTCATATGGCATAACTCACTACTGCTGTGTCTCATGGCATAATTAGCTTTCTCCTCATCCAAAAGATATAGAGAAATTCTCTCTCTTTACATTTTAACCCTGAAAAAATCTTTACCGCTTGGATCCTAAATTAAATAGCTCATTTCTTTAAACACCACTTTGTTGCCATTATCAATGATTTGTCCAACACTGAGAAAGTTCTGATTGTTGAGATGCTGCTCCTTCAAGCTACTCAGGTGGCTAATGTGAAGTGTGAGAAAACTTACTCTACAATTCAGAGTTGGGAGGCATGTAGTCGGATACGTGAAGAAGAAAAAAAATAGAAAAAAAATAAAGTGTTCTATTTTAATCAGAACTTTTTAATTGTGATAAGGTTTGGAGTTTTCTATATTATTTACAACTATTAAAATTAGGATTTATATTTAGTTTTACGATGCCTACTTCAATTAGGATTAGGTCAACATTTAGTCTATAATTTGTATCAATTTCTCTACATTCAATAAGAAAGAACGTACGCTTCTTAACAGATCTTGCCTTATCTCTTCTTGTCCATTCGATCATTATGCCAACACCAACAAACTGGTATTACAACATATTGATCTTGAAGGCCAAGCTAGAACACATGGAGGTCAAATATTCCATAATACAACACATGAAAGCCAAATATTCCAGAACATAACACATGGAGGTCAAATCTTTCATAAAATAACACATGGAGGAAAAAGCTTCATCTACAAAATATATGGAGAATAAAAATATATCAAACCACAAGCATGAAAAGTTAAGCTAAAAGTTTAGGATAAGGATGAGCTTTTGGAGGTATATGCAGTTTAAGTAAAAAGAAGTGTTCAAGGTATGTTGAAGCTGATGCAAATGAAGAAAAAGAAAAGAAAAAAAAAGATCTATTGAGGATTAAGAAGCTTCGAATCAATGAGGAGTATTGAGATGCTACTCCTAAAGCTGCTCAGGTTGCTAACGTGATGAGCAAGAAAACTTACACTACAAGTCAGAGGTAGGAGGCCTGTAGCTGGATAAGTGAAGAAGAAGAAACATATAAAAAATGTGTTCTAGTTTAATTACGACTTCTTTAATAGTTATAAGGTTAAGAGTTTTCTATATTATCTACAACTATGATAATTAGGATTTATATTTATCTTTAGGATTCCTACTTCAATTAGGATTTAGTCAAGGTTTAGCCTATAAATTTAATCAATTTCTCTACATTCAAGAAGAAAGCACATAGGCTTCTTCATATATATCTTGTTCTCTCTTCTTCACCATCTGAACCCCACGTGAACACCAACAAGTTGGTATCATATCATATTGATACTGAGAGATCAAGCTACAACACATGGAGGCCAAATCTCCCATCACATGACACATGGAGGCCAAATCTTCTAGAACATAACAAATGGAGGCCAAATATTATAGAACACAACACATGGAGTCCAAATCTACCACAAAAGAACACATGAAGGAAAAAGCTCCATCTACAAAACACATGGAGAATAAGATCATATCAAGCAGCAAGCAAGTCAAGTGAAGCTGGAGGAAGTCCATAATGAAGAGCTTTTTGGAGGTATCTGCAGTTCAAGTAACAATGAGTGTTCAAGGTATGCTCAAGCTGATGCACATGATGAATAAAAAAGATGATATTTTGAGGATTAAGAAGCTTAACCAAGGAGTATTGAGATGTTGCTCTTAAAGCTGTTCATGTGGCTAACGTGAAGAGTAAGAAAACTTACTCTGCAAGTTAAAGGTAAGAGGCGTGTAGGCGGATAAGTAAACAAGAAGAAAATTAGAAAAAAAGTGTTCTAACTTAATTAGATTTTTTCCTAGATTATCTATAACTATTAGAATTAGGATTCATGTCTATCTTTAGGATTCCTACTTCAACTAGGATTAGGTCAAGGGTAAGGCTATAAATTGTATCAATTTCTCTACATTTAATAAGAATGCACATAAGCTTGTTCAATTATATTGTGTTCTTTCTTCTTCACCATCTGATCAGCATGCAAACACCAACACTCATCAATTTCAGGTACATAGAAAGCATCAAGAATTAGTTTTATTCCTAACCTTTTTGAGACCTTGATTAAACATTTTTCCTTCTACTACTATGTATTCGCCATTTTTGACTCAAGTCTTCATCGATTTGGCGCTTCTTAGTTCTATAAAAACCTCTCTATTGTAGGTCATGTGCTTAGTACAATTAGTATCTATGAGCCAACTTTCACTAGAATCACTGCGGAAAGAACATGTGGCCACAAATAAATTGTTACGGCCACCGACGGAATTCATCGGAACAGTAAAAG
>JBBYHH010561750.1:0-10782 GCA_038382905.1 Daphne laureola
GGGACTAAGAAAGAGCTCTTGGAGAAGCTTTGTAGGGCTTTAGAGGAGTCTGGTGGTGGTATGTATGTCACACTGAGAAACTTAAATTGCTTGCTTAGGGTACTAGAATCATAGGTCATAACGCTGATTGGTTTACATTGTCGTTTGTGGTAGTTAAAAAAGAGGAGGAGCAAACTGTTACGTTACAAGATTGCGGCTCTGAAAAGGAGAAGATGGTGACTGCCACCAAGAAGGGCGCGGCTGTGCTCGATCAGTGGCTCCCAGATCATGTGAAGGAACATTACCATGTCTTGCAACAGGCAACTTCCTGAGTGGCTCTGAGTCTCTGACTTGATTTTCAGTCGGACATGTTTGATGAACGATGAAGAAAATTCATTCTCATTGTTCTGTTCCTTTCATTTCTTTGTCTGAAGATGGTAAACTTTGGGATGCAGGGTAATGACATCTATGATGCCATGCTGAACCAAACCAATGTCAGGGATAACAATAACAAGTTCTACCTGATTCAATGCTTAGGTTACTTATGTTCTCCTTTCTTATTTCTTGTTCGTAATCTTTCATCCGTTTGGTTTGAACCAGATTTTCGTTGTCCCTTCTATTAATTTGATAGTACATCATTCAGAAGTAGGAAAGAGTGTGGCTTTTGCACATCTGACACTGCATAGTATAGCCTTGGTGCTTGATCATCGTCATGCTACAGCTTAATCCCAACTACATAGGTGCCAATGGTGTGAAGTTTTAGTGTCATTTCCCAATCTAATGTTAATGTGAAGTTGCAAGTTCAATAAAAATTAAGGTGGTAAAGTTTTAGGTCCAATGCTGCTCGTAATGTGACCCTTTCATGAGTGAACAATGTGGCTGATTTCTAATTCTAAACATCATTATCATGCATGGTAAGGTATTACGGGATGGTGATAAGTGAAAAAAGCTACGGAGTATTATTGTATGTTACATTATGAGATTGGTGTTGTGAAATAAACTTGCATATCATGGAACATGAGGCAAGCTTTGATGCTTAGTGGATAAAATAAGGAGTGCGTATATGTAATCCTGATTATGAAATTCAATCATCGGTAACTATTTTTTGATAGAGCCATGAGTATAGTTTCTGTGCTTAATAGCACATTTTTCTTGCAGAATCAGATGATGGAAGCAGATACATGTTTTACTGTAGATGGGGGAGAGTTGGTGCAAAGGGTCAAACAAAACTAGAAGGTCCTAGTACAACACCACAAGCTGCCATTTCAATGTTTGAGGCGAAGTTTCATGACAAGACCAAAAATCTTTGGTCCAATAGGAATGAATTTGTGTCTTATCCCAAATCTTATACACTGTTGGAGATGGACTACAGTAAAGAAGAAAATGAGTCAACTGTAGGTTCTTGTAATCTTAGTAAATAATTTTTCTTTTATTATGATTCCTAGATACTTTACCATCCTTCAGATTTTTCTATCACATCTCTTTATTAGAAAAGGTTCAAAAGACATTTGGTAATGCACCCCAAAGAATCATGACAGTTCCTTTAACATAAATGGAATAACAAAATTCTGTGTACCCTATTTATGTTCAGGTCAAAGAAAAGCCAATTTCTTCGAATGGAGCTGAACATCGTGAAACGAAACTGGAACCACGTGTTGCAAAATTCATGTCTTTAATATTTAATCTCAGCATGATGAAACAGAAAATGATGGAAATAGGTGAAGTACCCAGTTCGCCAAAATATTTAAATTATTATGTTATGTTTAAACTTGTTCTTATATTTTTTATCTTGTAGGATATAATGCTGATAAGTTGCCACTTGGAAAGCTAAGCAGATCAACGATCCTGAAGGTGAGTGTGGGTATGAAATTGAAGATTGAGTCTGTCAAGTCACGTGTCAAGAACGATTCATATTTATGCATCAGTAAGAATGCATGTCCTTCTCGTTAATCGTTTGGTTTTCATTTCATGAACTTCAAATTTGTCAATTGTTCTCATTAACAGGTATGTTGCAAGGTGTTAGTTTTCAGTATATAGACTTGCTTTTCAACTGTCTGCATTTGATGAAAAGAAGGTACAAGGCCATTTAAAATTAGAAATCCCTTAGCTGACTCACCTGTTTGATTGTCGTCGAAGTTTCCCTAGAGTAGTTGTTCTATGCCTTTTGTGTCTATTGGGAACTTGCAAGGAGGTTTCCAAGGCATCTTTCATGGGCTGGGGGGGTTGTGTGTTGTGTTGTGTTGTGTTGTATTGTGTGTTCAGTACCTACAAAGTCACTTAATTGGTACCAAGGGCAGGTGAGAGTTATTCCATTCCCAACCGAAGGCTTTGCCACAAACCCATTATTGAGGTATTTACAAAGAAGATTGTTGGTAGAAGTAATTGAATCCAAGTACCATCCAAGGAATATGATCCTTAATTAATTGAGCCAACTCTAAAGCAGACAGATAACTTCAAGGAATGTATATCTCTTATTTGAAAATAAGTAGAGTATTCGAGATTGTGTATAAAAATGTGGCTATGTAATACTCCCTCTGTCCCCAAAAAGTTTTCCACTTTGACTTTCATATTTCAAGGTTTAGTGTTTGACTTAAATTTTTACGAAGATAAATAGTGAAAAAAATTCACAAAAAATATATCTAGAAAATTTAGATTTCAAACTATTGTATGCATATGAATTATTTAGTTTTAAATGTCTTACAACTCATAAAAAAATTATAGATTAAATACTAGAAAACAAAAAAGAAAGTGAAAAATCTTTTTGGGACGGAGTCCCATAAAGATTGCAGCTTTTTTTGTTGTTGCTGTTTTCACAGTATTTAATCTACGATTTATTTTTATGAGTATATAGATATGTAAAGTTAAATAATCCATATGCTTCTCATAATTTTCAATCCAAACTTTCTAGATATATATTTTTTGAATTTTTTTTCCACTATTTATCCTAGTAAAATTTTGAGTCAAACTGTGCAACTTGAACACCACAATCTTTATGGATGGAGGGACTATTTGTTTTAATCCATGTAAATTATGTTTCACATTTGCACCTTTCTTCAGTTGAGTAGTGTACTTCCCTGGCAACTTGACTCTTTGTACCTATATATCTTGTGTGCATTTAAAAGGTTTGTGTGAAACATTCTCTTACTCTAGAGCTCAAACTAAAGTTGACTTCTTTTCACTGTGGCTATGTTTTTCTTTGTCTTTCTCTTGACTAATTTTTTTTTCACACCTTCAACATCTCAGTTATGGATTTTTTCAATTTTCTTTTCCATTTATAATTTCACCTTTTCCTTTGACTCCTCACCAAGCAGTAGCATCTTTAGAATTTTTCTCTATGCTATAACAATTTTTTTCTTCCATTTGCTAGGTTATTTTAAAGCTGTTAAATAATTTTGTTTAGCCATGTTCAGGGATACGATGCGCTGAAGAGAATTGCTGATGCAATTGACCAAAGAGATCAGACCAAGCTTGAGAATTTGAGTTCGTAAGAACATATTTTTAGCTTAATTTTGAGCATAAACATGTCCACCTTTCTTACTTCTGGGTTTTCTTTTCGTTTCTTTTTCCGAGGGGGTGGTGTTTTGAAAATCCTTCATATTTTACTTTTAGTTATAAATCTTCATCTTTACTTGTGTTTCTTTCCTAAATTATGATATTTTTTATGTTTTGTGGACAGAGAATTCTACACTGTTATTCCTCATGATTTTGGATTCAAAAAGATGCGTGAGTGTTTCTTTACTCTTGTCTTCCACCACATAATGGCGGCTGAGCCATCATATCTCTGATATAATGTTGACTGGCAGGTGATTTTGTCATTGACACTCCTGTTAAGCTGAAGCAAAAACTACAAATGGTATGCAAATTTCATTTTTTTTATCTCTGCATCGGAGCAGGCTACCATTGCTTGTTAGGTGGAAGAATATTTGCTCATCTTTGTTTATAGTTTAGTTTCAACTTGGTCGATCTTTTTCTCTAGTCTATGATTTCCTCATTAGTTTGAGTATGCAATTCTTACAAATATCAGTCATGCAAATGCATGTAATGTTGGTTGCTTACTATTTGACCAGCGAATCTAAGCTCCTCATATATGATTGAAGGTTGAAGCTCTGGGAGAAATCGAGGTTGCAACAAAGCTGCTTCAGGACAGTCTTACCATCCAGGTACAGAGTGCATTTCTTTTGCTTTAATATGCCACCTTCTAGTGCAGAATTTTTATTAGTGATGCTCGAGGAGGTGTTAGTTGTTCTTTTGTCTCAATTCGCTATGTAAATACACAAGCCAGGTGCTTTTCTGTCCCATCATCATTATGATGTCCCATTTTCTCTAATTATGAAATCTTCCGAGGCTCATTCCCAGATATCAAGTGCATTTTTTTTCTTTTTCTTTTTTACCTTTATGGTTAATAATTGACTCTAGATGTTGCGACAGTTAAAATTGCTCTCGACCTGATTGTATGGTTTCTCTAGTCCCTAGAGTGTTAATCAGATATTGTGTGTAACGTTCTAGACTTTCTAGTATTTGATACCTGTTGATGTTTTTATGTTCGTGATTTCCATGTGATATAAACATCATTTTATTTTTACTTGTCTTGTTCTTTTTTATATCCTCTTCTTTTCTGCTGATTTATTGATATCTAAACTTAAGTATGTGTGTCACACTGTAGGAGGATCCTTTGTACTATCACTATGGGCTGCTTCATTGTGATCTTGCTCCTGTGGAAGCTGATTCCAAGGAGTACTCTATGGTAATACTACTATTTTCAAACTTTGAAGAAACAGATTACTTGAATAATGCTTTTGTTCAGTATAGGGATTTAGGGATAGGGATGGCGAATGTAATTGACTTCTTCGAGATATTCAAAACTTCAAGATTGTGAAGTTTGTTCCTTTCATTTCGTAGCCAAACATATCAGGATCTTTCTTCTGACCTGTCTCCAGATCTCAAGGTACATGAAGAATACTCATGGAAAGACACATTCAGACTATACTGCAGACATAGTCCAGATATTCAAGGTCGAAAGAGAAGGAGAAGTTGAGCGCTTTGAAAAAGTAGCTCTCTTATGCATAGCTTTCCTGTAAAATTTTCGCAAGCTGCAGTTTGATGGTCAGGACTTTTTGATGATTTATCCATGTCTCTTGTTTTTGTTGGTAGTTCTCCAATATGAAAAATAGAATGCTCCTATGGCATGGGTCGCGGCTAACTAACTGGACTGGAATTCTATCGCAAGGTCTTGTCTTTTCTATCTTTGTATTCTATGGTACTGGTGGTTCCTAATTAATTCTACAATGTCTAAATCTTACAGGCTTGCGCATTGCTCCACCTGAAGCACCTTCCACTGGGTACATGTTTGGGAAGGGTGTTTATTTTGCTGACATGTTTTCCAAAAGTGCAAATTATTGTTGTGCCAGTCGTTCCTCCACATCCGCTGTGCTGGTTTTGTGTGAGGTTGTTATCTAGTCAACGGAACTTTCAATATGCAATGGATATACCAGTTACCTATATTATTATTTGGTGTTCTTAAGAAACTAGAGAGCTAGGTATTTCATATTATTTTAAACAATCAAGTTTTTGTGTACAGGTTGCCTAGTATATCACGATGCATGCTTTGATTTTGAGGCTAAAAAAACTGAAATGGCTGTAATCTGATCACCTTTTTCTTTTTGCTCTTTTAGATATCACTAGCTGAAAATTATCATTTTGTGTTTAAATATGCACTATAGATATTTTCTTTCTTCATCTTAATCCATTTTTTCCATAGTTTCCTTACATGTGTGCCATGTTTCTCCTTTTTTAGGTTGCACTGGGCAACATGAATGAGCTTTTGCAGGCTAAAAGTGACGCTAATAAGTTGCCGCCTGGCAAATTGAGGTATGTACTGTCTTTCTCAATCGATTAGTTGATGTTATATAATTTGTAGACATCATTAATTAATGAAATTTTCGATGGCTCTTGGAAAGAATATTTGCACCTATTGAAACTAAAAACGAGGGAACCTAATCTTCACCTTGTTCCACCAAGAAACATAATGACCACCCTAATTTGGAGTTTTCCAGTTCTGTCGTTGTGCCAAGCTATAAGTTGATCCCCTGAAGTATGTGGACTTAGTTATGGAATGCCCTGAATATTCACTCACCTTGACTGGGTATTTAGATTTTAGAGTATGCAAAGTGGTACATTTTAGGTGCTTGACTCAGAACTCAAAATATCGTTAAATTTTTAACTTTTGCTTTGACAAGATTTAGGCCATGAATACAGAATTAAGTAACCTTGTGTAATTGATATAGGATACTGTCAAAAAAATATCCAAATATTATCAATAACATGTAACCCCAACTGTTTTACTGAATTATAGGAACCCAGAACTTTAAAATCTAACAAAACAACAACCTCCCTCTCCTCCGCCGCAAATTGCTCCCTCTTCCCTCCTTGCCACGCTCTAGTACCTCTCCTTTGTCAAGCTATGCTCCATCTTTTCTTGCAACACTCACCTGTGACCTGCCCATCCCAATGAATCAGGAAAGTTGAGAGTTGAAGTCTGAACTAGTTCCTCAACCGAGCAAATGTAGTGTTGTTCAATGCATCAACCCTAGGGGTGTTAACAAAACTTCTAATCAGCAGCGGGGCATGTGGACAGAGCAGATGGTGTCATCATGCTATAGGTCAGACCTTGTGGGCATTGATTAGGGTTCAGCAAAAAATCAAGGGTTGAGGTTGTAGTTTTTTATCTATAGTAGATTGGTAGAACTGAGGTTTTCTGTTATTTTGGGATAAATTTGGAAGATGCAAAATGGCTCAAGGTATAATCTCTCTCTCTCTCTCTCTCTAATCTACTAACAGATGTTAAGTCAAAGTTCTAAAGCGACCCGACTTTGATAGCTTAGGTTCATAATTTGGATTAGTCAGTATTCACTTCTTTTTAAAACCTAGTTAATAGTTTAGAGTACGTATAATTTGTCTGTGTCATTCTGAAATTTTGTGCATGCAACATGCAATGACATTCTAATTTGAAAATGAACTTGATGCTGCAGCACTAAAGGTGTGGGAGCAACTGCTCCAAATCCTTCTAAAGCACAGACACTTGAAAATGGCGCTGTAGTTCCTTTGGGAAAACCAAAGGAGGAGAAACGTGAGGTAAGACTCATGATTCACTAGTGTTGTTTTCTTTTTGAGATATTCATGAACTCTGAACTATTGTCCACTTAATTTCTATACTAGGAGTAGTAGTATTGTTTTCTTTTTTCCATGAAAAAGTTGCACTTTTCCTGTTTTGACACCATAAGCATGACTGATGCAGGGTTCATTGTGCTACAATGAATACATCGTCTACAATGTGGAACAGATACGGATGCGGTACATAGTTCAAGTGAACTTCGACTTCAAACATAATCAGTAGTAGTCTCAGTTTTGTTTCCTAAACATGTTCATGTTCCAACATCAGTTGTTCATAGTTATGTTTAGTCGGTCCCTCTATCTCTGCTGTTCCAAGCTTCTGTGCTAACATCTTTCAAACTCTGATGCACATAATATTCTAGAGGTGTATGATGGTTGACAGAATAAGTCAAACTGTTCCATGATTGTCTGGTGGCGTTTTGAAAACAAGTAATGCAACCAGAAAACGGCATTCAATACACAAACACAAAGCCCATGAATTAGTTGATGTCACGTACGGGGAGCAATGATGTCTTTGCCTCTGGGCTAGATTCTGATTATGGCTTTGTGGGGTTCTTATCATCATCAGCACAAGCACTATTTTCTTCTCAAGGTACGCTTCCTTTCTCCCTCTTGCTTTAGTCATCTGGAACATGAAACACTCCAAATTTTTCTAGAATGGGTTAACAACAATCAATGATGGATTTGGTGGAAGACATAAATCAATGTCGGGGGCAGAAACTCATATTCAAATCCACCACCACCTCACCTCACCCCACCCCATGTTCTCTTTTTTCTCACACAACATACCGCCAACACTCAAAAGTTTGCACGTCCCTTGCTCCCCAACACGCAAACCCTACGTGCACTCCTCCATCATTCCTCTTCTCAACCTTAGTCTGGGAGGCCCCACACGAAAGTTATGGCTATAGGGTTAGTGAAAATGAAATTAAGCCAGACAAGACCCTCTAGGACTTGCCTTAGGTTACAAGCCTTGTTTTAGACCAAACCAAATGACATGGGATTTTTCTTTCACCCTGGTGTCCCTCTTCTCATCACAAGGACTGTTGTTTATGCACTCAACCTTCTCTGCCTCTGCAACTATAAATACACTGCTGTTCATTCTTCTCTTTTAGCTAGCTCTAGTTCACTGGCCGAGCAATTCCTTGTTGGAGAAGCAGGGCACGTGCAAAGTCTTTTGTCCTACTGCTTGCTTTTGCACGTGCTCTCCTTCTCCAACATGGATTTCTCGACCCCATTACCTTCTAAGTTCATATATCCAAAAGCACTGATACTCTATGGCCAAAGAAGCTTCCTTGCTTTGCTACAGAGGGAACAGGGTATTCATGAAGCCTGTACTTGATACATCCATGTCATGAAGAAGAAGCTCAATAGTCACCTCCACCCCAAGAGATAGAGATGATATATCTGTATCTGTTTGCCCATCCAACTCTGGTATGCCTCAGTCCTCAAACCCTTCTTCATCGCCTTCTTCTTCAATCCGTTGAAACTCTCTTCTCCAATCTTCCATCTATTTCGTGAGAAAGAAAATGAACAGAAAGTTCAATGAATGCGTCCATGAAAATAAACTATATCATGGAAGTTTGTCAAGTGCGTTTATTATTTTGAATAGATAAATAGGTGATCAGGAATGAAAAAGGATGAGCAATCTGAACACGTTAGAAGACAAGAATCCTTCTTGTGTAGACTATAGTAGTATAAATATACTTAGAGGATCAAAAGGAGTGTCAAACTGACACTAGTTCACAATGTTCAGAGTTAACTTCAATAGGTTCCAGGAAAAATATTTGAGGAAAGAATTGCACCTGATCATCAGAGAACCGTAGCTGTTCTGAAACGAACAACGTGTAGTTGTATTCACACGGTGATATCACCTTCCCCAAACTTGTAGCAACTTCAGAGTAGTTAATCTCATTCACCCGAAAGCCATTGCTCATGAAGAGTTTCTCCATAAATCTCTTTGTACTGTACTGTTCCAAAACAGATAGATCAATGACAATAAGCATAGCAACTAAACCTTGAACATGTTACCAGATACTTGTGTAACCCAAACCTTAGCCCCAATTCAGCTGCTGCCAACCATCTGGGCAATTCTCCCAAGAAGAGGCATCCAGCCATGGCTAAGCTACTGACAATGAGTAGAACATCTCCAAAACTCGCCAATGTCGGTACAGGCAAACCCTACAAGCACAGAACACAAACATGAGGAACACTATGGTATATCTTCAAGACAGAAACAAAAGCTTGTAATCACCTGAAAAACCCAAATACTGGGGCGGTTTCCGGTGAAGCCTTTCAAGCGCAAAGTCTGTTGAATATCAGATGACTCAAGTGGTACATGGAAATATAAACATTTTGAAGGTATCCTAGCCCCAACACCTATGTTTCCAAAGATTAAAAACAAATTAAGGATCTCTATTCTGAAATCATCTAGTACAAACAAGAACAACTGAAAATGTAGTCATTTCATTTGATTCACCTTGAAGCTTCTCAGATGTAATTCTGAACACAGATTCCGGTGATATATCAAATAAGATGGTGGTGTCAGGCCAGGTGAGTCTATATGGCCGAGTATCCATACCATCAGATAACAGAACAACCTGCTTAACTCCATCGATTCGGTTCAATGTCTCCAGCAACTTATCGTCGATGAACTTGGTGGCAATGCAATAGTGGTCCGATCCGGGGCGGTTATTCCGGTGATGAAGGTCGGAAGGAAGAAGACACGAAGCGTAGGGATCAACGAAAAGAGGGCGGAGTTGATGGGTCTCTCGGGAACGGAGGTAAGTGGCGGATTGGAGAAAGGGGTCGGTGAACTTAGCGCGGAAGACGACGCCGGCGGCGGAGGTTGGTTTCTTAAATCTGAGAGTGGCGGGAGTAGTAGCAGGAAGAGTTGGCGACCTAAATCCTCTACCTAAAGCACTCACCATTTTCGTCTGCTAATTAATTAGCTGTGTTGTGGGTGCGGTGTGTGTGTGTCGATCATCTTGGAGCTGGTGGTGACGGTGACCCTCCACGCTCTTATCTGATGACCCGGTAGTACTGTTCGGTGTAGCCGTAAGGCCACAACTGTACAGTGTGACCTCATCCGTATAAAACAACTTGCGATTACATAAAAATTAATTTAAATACTTGATTTTCTCACAGATTTAAAAAATTATTGGTTTTCAAGATATTAACATATGAAATAATAATATATTCAACATCATAAATTTAAAAAGTATTTATTAAATTTTTAAAATTTTAGGTTAAATTGATTATTAAAAGAGTGACATTGATATCATATATTTTTTTTTATGAAATATTCTATCTATTAACAAATATAGTGATAAATTATGACTTAAATTAAAATTTAATGGTAAATTATATCTTAGATAATAAAATTAGTGATGAAAATAGATAAAAAAAAATTAATAGCGAATCTTATCTTTAGGTCAAATATAAACATAGATGATTTTTTTATATTTTATTGTTTTTCACTCAATTAGACACTGAGTAAAGTTAATTACAAATATATCAAGTGTGATTATCACCAAAATCTACAATTATTTGATTCTAACTCCGTTAGTTGATCGCTAGTGTGATTACCCATATTTTGTTGCGGGGATAAAATAAATAAGAAAAATTGTATGA
>JBBYHH010561861.1:0-10782 GCA_038382905.1 Daphne laureola
ATTCATGCCAAGGTCTAAATGCAAGAATGTTTTAGCTCAATCACTATGTGTCATAAAACATTTTTGAAACCATTTTTAAAAACATGCCATCGGATGAAACTAAAATGGTAGGTGTGTACATCACTGCACTCTCGGGAATGCCCCTTATGCAGAGCCACTGGGGATGCCGTCAGGCCAGAGCCCTACAAGAAATGTACGGGATGTCTACGCCGAGACAAAGCCTCTCGTGAATGCCAACCAATCCAGGAGGCAGAGCATATGCAAATGCATAAACCTAACGTAATGGTGGTTGTGTACATTACCACACTCTCAGGAATGCCCCTTAAGCAGAGCCACTGGGGATGCTGCCAGGCCAGAGCCCTACAAGAAATGTACGAGGTGTCTACACCGAGACAAAGCCTCTCGTGAATGCCAACTAATCCAGGAGGCAGAGCACAACATAAATATTAAATGGGTTTGAACCATCCGTTCTGAATCACTTGTCTAAAGTTACGACTTAGTTAAGTCACGTAGGGCCGAATCCACGACACCTCTCATGTCTTAACTAATGGTGGCATGTGTAAGGTTGTTTAATCTAAACACGTCGGGCCAGTCATAGTGTTGTAGAGGCCTTTCTATCGTTGCCGTAACCTGTCGCCTATCCCCTTGAAACATTGGAAAAACATTTTGTCCAGTTTCAAATGCGATCGTAAGATGCAGTACATCAATAATATGTCGCATCCAATTATGATGCATGCCACTAGTCTGTTTAATTATTAAGCATTTACATGTGATGTCATGTCCTACTTTGTACTAGTTTTTATTCTTGTAATATTGTTACTTGCATGATGTCATAACAATCATTTACATTTTAATAGTTGACTTACTTGTGTGTACTCTTATCTCGTGAGTTATTACATTTTCGATCCTATCATGAAACTAGCGGAGTTCGTTTAACGGACCTATCATGCTACTAGCAAGTTTTTTCATAACGGTCCTAACATGATACTAGCGTTACATACAACATTCACCGTACATACTATATATGTATATCAACCAATCATTTAAAACAACCCAAGTGATAACAACTTCTAAGTGTGAAAGTATAAAGTAACATGAATAAATAAATTACGCTACTTAGGTTGCTCGATCGAATATTTTATTAAACTCAATTGTTTAACTTAGAGTTTATTATTCAAGATTTTGTTTATGGAACAGGTAAAATGACTCGAATGAAAAACCTCATCTTATCCCCCTTACTTGGATGTAGACGGGAGTATGTGTCGGCTACAGAAGAGGATGGTCAGAAATGTTGGTTGAAGTCGATGCTCGTAATCGAGAACCTAGCGACAATAAGAATTTAACGACATATTCTATGAGATTATGCAAGTGTGAGCTTTCCAGTATCGGCAGGTAAGATTTACGGAAGGAACAAAAACTAACTTGGGGTTTAAGGTATTCCTAATGACGTACGTTAGTTCAAGACAAGGTCTGGGTCAAAACGGATCTCCGGAATTTTTTTGAGGGCTTTTATGCACAAGCACAAAAAAAAGTATGCACAAGAAACTATTTTTAAGAGCGGATATATATATATATATATATATAGGTCTAGCGTCATCAGATGATTGACCGGTGCTGGCTGAGGCTAGTTTATTGATCAATTTCATTCATTCTTCAGGATTATTGCATGCAGCCAATTCTGCTTGAATTTTTTATTTTGCTGTGAGGAAGGTGGTTTCCGTTTGATTGTTTGGGGCAGACGATTGAAAGTCTGTTTGGACTCGCTCTTTTAAACTATTTTCAAGATTAAGTTTTTTCCACATTTTGATTCGGTACTCCCATGCTAGACAGAGAGCTTCTTCTTCAAGGAGGAAGTAGGTTAGGGTTATATATTTATACTAATTAAACGAAATAAAAGTTAAAACAAAAATTATAGAAGTTATAAAACACTAACACAAGATTTATATACAAAATATAGCAATTTTCTCAAATCTAATAATTTTTATAAAGAACAAGCAAAAAAAAACTCAAGTTAAAAAAATAAATAAAGTTTTACAACTAACAAAATAAGATTTACAAACAAAGTTTGTAAAATGCACAAGAAAGTGTTAAGAGAAAAAGTGTGTTTTTAGAAATATAAACTATATAGAAAATGGAGCTCTCAAGTGACGTCACCATCGGAGCTCTGCTCTGAGCACTCTCGGTGCTCACGGTGAATGGCTAGGAAGAAGGTGATGCGCGATCATGGAAAGGGGGGTAAGGACAAGGGTGAGCGAATAGATCTGAGCTCAGTTGCTGAAATTGAGGATATGTCTGATGAGGAACTTTTGGATTTGGAAGAGGAGAATCTGGTGATCGATGTTAATGCTGGCCCATCAACTGCTGCCCAAACCCCCCAGGTGGATCTAAGAGTTACTCCATCTATGAAGTCAATTGGATCACGAAATACAAAGAGCTGGGCAGATAGAGTTCAAGCGGAGGAGGATGAGACCAGGGTGAAGAACGAGAGTGTAAAGGTACGTCAGAACCCTAATTTTGTTCTTGAGTTCGCTCCTGAATCGCTAGTAGCTGAGGAACTTGTCTTCTTGGATGAGGAACTTGATGAAGGCTCTAGGTATTGGAAGCATACACTAGTGGGATGTGTTATGGGCACAAAGGTTTCATGGACTCATATACAAAAGTTTGTTAGGGCCAGATGGACAGATATTGTGCCTCCAACAATTGTGAAGCAATCTGGGATATTCCTCTTCACCTTTCAGTCGAATGATGATCTGTGCAGGATATATGAGGCTCTTACTTATTTTGTCTTCGAAAAGCCCCTGATGTTGAAGAGGTACGAGCCTGGAATGAAGATAGGTAAGGAGTTGTTTGAGGAAAAGCCAGTGTGGATTCGTCTCCCTGATCTAAGGATGGAGTTTTAGACCGCCAAGACATTAAGTAAGCTGGTTAGTGTCATTGGCAAGCCTCTGATGGCTGACTTGCCAACAGTCCAGCGTACTAGATTGTCCTTTGCTCGAATTTTAGTCTCTTTGCATGATCCAAAGAAAGCCCCTGAGATTATCAAGTTTACAACCCCTGATGGCATACATTTGCAGAAGATTGAATATGAATGGAGTCCTCTACCTTGTTCTAAATGCAATAAGTGGGGACATAAGGAGCAGGACTGTGATCCTAATCACAAACCAGTGCCCTCAAAGGAAGTATTGCCCCGAGATAAGTTGTCTAAGCAGAGTAAAGGGGATCAGCATGGAGGTATAATTCAGGGGCAGCCCTCTCAAGCTAAAAATATTGTTGAGCCTAGGGTTGAGCAGCAGACTGAAACTGACCAAGGCTTCCAACTTGTTACTAGAAGGCAGTGGCAGAAGAAGGGTAGTGTAAAGGAGATACATGAGAAGATCATACAGTGTTCTCCTGGCAAGGACATCATTTCTCCAAGTTATTATTCACATTTGCATTTGAAGAGTGATGTATTTGAAGAGAATTTTCCCCCAATTCCTTATTAATGTGGGCATGTTGGAACGTGAGGGGGTTGAATGATCCTATTAAACAAAAGGAGGTGAGGAAGATAATTAGGAAAAAACAGTTGAATTTGGTAGCATTGCTTGAGACTAGAGTCAAGAGTGTAAAGTTTCTGTCAATCTTTAAGAAGGCTATGGGGGAGTGGAAGTACCTAAATAATTATTGCCTGGCCTATAATGGACGCATTTGGGTTGGTTGGGACCCTTTGGTTTTAACTGTTCAAATTATCCAGGTAGAGGAACATTTTATCCATTTAAAAGTGGAGCATCTTGTTGAGCAATGGATTATTTCTCTAACTATTGTCTATGCCTCAAACACTGCATCCGAGAGAGTTGTTGCTTGGTAGAGTATTGCAGCCTATGCTCAGACCATAAGGATGCCCTGGGTCTTGCTAGGGGATTTCAATGAGGTGCTGAATAGCTCAGAGAAGCTTTCTTCTATAGGCAGTCACTCTACATATGCTGCAGGGCTTTCTGATATGTGTGCCAGTCTGGGTCTCATGGATCTCTGTAGTACAGGCCCATTGTACACTTGGTGTAATCAGCAAGAGCAGGCCATGAGAACTTATTGCAAGCTTGATAGAGTGATGGCGAATGTTGAGTGGTTTGAAACCTTCCCCTCTGCTATTGCTGAATTTAAGAGTAATCCTTTCTCTATAGCCTTCCTAGCCTTTCAATTAGATAGAATTATAAGGAGAGGTCCTTTTAGATTTCTTAATATGTGGATGCTTCATGAGGCCTTCCCTGCGTTGGTGGAGAAATCCTGGTTTGCCCCTGTGGAGGACCTAAACCCAGCTACTGCCCTGGCTTGTAAATTGAAGAGATTGAAGTTGGAGTTGAGATCTTTTAATTCCCAGGTTTTTAGTGACATCTCAGGTAGGGTGAGTAGAGCTGAAGAGGCTTTTGAGGACAGTTCTAACTCTCTGGAAAAGGATCCTTTAAGATTGGAGCTGATTCATGACTTGACAATTGCTAAGAAGGAATTGATGAAGCTAAAAAGATGGGAAGAAGACTTTTATATCCAAAAGTCAGCTAGTGACCGAGCTCATTTAGGGGACGGTGACACTTCCTTCTTTTTTTCCAGAGTTCGTGAGCAGGAGGTTAAAAGGACAATATCTTGCTTGATTAAGCCCTCAGGAGAAAGGATTGCCACTCCTGATAACATAGCAGAGGAGTTTGTTAAATTTTTTAAAGAATTGTTGGCTGCAACTGATGCTCCTAGTGTTCATATTACAGCTTTTGGTCCTACTCTTACCACAGAGCATCAACATCAGTTAAGTCAGTCGGTTACAAGAGAGGAGGTCCAACAAGCTTTATTCTCCATGAATCCTAACAAATCCCCTGGCCCAGATGGTTACACTGCAACCTTCTATCAGAAGCAATGGAATTTGGTTGGAGAGGATGTCTGGAAGGCAGTGGAGTATTGTTTTAACAGGGGCGGTCTCCCTACCTCATTTAGAGCCATCATCATTCATCTCATCCCAAAGAGTTTTCAGGCTTCTACTCCAGCTGAATACAGGCCCATATCCTGCTGTAATGTGATATATAAGTTATTGTCTAAGATCTTGGCAACCAGAATGCAGACAAATCTTCCTTCTATTATTAATCCTGCTCAGGCAGGATTTGTCAAGGGGCGCCAGATAGTTGATAATGTCTGTCTTGCTCAAGAGGTTCTAAGAGGATATGGCAGGAAGGGTTCTTCACCAAGAATGACACTCAAAATTGACATTAGGAAAGCTTTTGATTCTCTGTCTTAGTCCTTTCTCCAGGGCTTCATGATCCAGTTGGGGTTCCCTCTGCTTTTTATTAAATGGATAATGATGTGTGTTATGTCACCTTGGTTTTCTCTAAATGTCAATGGTACACTTCATGGATTCTTCAAGGGCACTAATGGAGTGAGGCAGGGAGACCCAATATCTTCAAATATGTTTGTGATTGCTATGGAGTACTTTTCTCGGCTTCTAAGAAGAATGTTTGGTGAATGGTCCATCAAATATCATCCTAAGTGTAAGAGGTTGAAGGTAACACATCTACTCTTTGTTGATGATCTAATGTTATTTGCATCTGCTTCTATTCAGTCTGCCTCTGGTGTTAAGGAAGTATTAAATCATTTTTCTGTAACTACTGGCCTCTTTATTAATGATACAAAGAGTAGTGTTTTCTTTGCTGGGATTGGAGATGATCTAGCTTCAAACATCCTAAATATACTGGGTATGCAGAAAGGGGAGCTGCCTGTTAAGTATCTAGGGGTACCCTTAAGTGGGTCTAGGTTGACTAAAGAACTCTTTCAGCCTTTAACTGATAAAATTTTGCATCTGCTGAGGGCCTGGTCCTGCAAGTTTTTATCTTATGCTGGCAGGTTGCAATTAATCAAGGCAGTGGCTTTCAGTATACAAAACTATTGGTCAACTATTTTCCCCATCCCTAAAAGAGTGTTGGAGTATATTGAGCAGAGGCTTAGAGCATTTATGTGGGGGGCAGTGTTGATTCAAGGAAAGCACCAATAGCATGGAGTAGGGTGTGGGTACCTAAGGATCAGGGAGGATTAGGGGTGTATGGTTTGGTGGCTTGGAATCTAACCTTCGAGGCTAAAAAGATTTGGCGTTTGACAATGGATAAGTTGAGTTTGTGGATTAAGTGGGTGCATACCTATTATATAAAAGGTGCGGATTTTTGGACTATGGATAAGCCTCGAGATATATTTGTTGTTGTTGGTGCATTGTTTAAGAGCAAGCCTTTATTACAGGAGATTTTTAGAGTAAGGAAGCTTGCTGAGCAGCCTGCTTTTTCCATGAAGGCTGTTTATATTGAGGTAGTGGAGAATTTTGACATTGTTGGCTGGAAACGGCTGGTTTGGGGTCCAGGGCATTCTCCTAAAACCTCACTTATAATCTGGTTCTGCTTTATGAATGCTTTGACTACTTCTGATAAGGTGGCTAGGTGGAAGGAAGAGGTGGACTTAACATGTGTATTCTGTTCATCCTTCACAGAGGACTGCCAGCATTTATTCTTTGAGTGTGGTTTCTCTGGAAGGGTTCTGATGGAAGGATTTAAGGTGGCTAACCTTCTTCAGCCTCCTTTAGCATGGGATCGGCTCTGTCAGTGGATGCTTCGTGTGGCCAGTGGTAAGTCTTATAAGGCTCGATTGAGGAGAAGCATGTTAGTAGCTCTGGTATATATGGTCTGGCAGGAGAGGAATTTTAGAAGGTTTCAAAGGAGATTTCGCACTCTGCAGCAAGTTAGGGATGAGGTTGTTCGCTTAGTGCAGGGGCGAAAGAGAGTCTTGCTACGAGAGGTATTTCGGTGTTGAACTTTTGTGAGCGCTTGATCATGTTGTTGAGTCCAAGTGTTTAGTTAACTCTGGTTCTATTGTAGCCTTTGTTTTGCACGTTTTATGAAATGGAAAGAAGTTCAACTAAAAAAAAAGAAAGAAAAAAAAATTGGACATCAAAAAAAAAAAAGAGTAAAAAAATTGATTAACATTTATCAAAGTCAAACTATTCATTTTTTTTTTAATGTTTTTAACAATTTATTCAGTGTGAAAGTTTGAGTCTAACTTAAATCTAAAAATCAACTATATCATACTTCATCCGTCCCTTATTAGTTGCATTTCTTTAATTTTTAAAATTATCTTTGAATCAAATTTTCACAAAAAATAATCTATTAAAATATTTTAGAAAATATATATTTCAAAATTTTAAGAATTCTTCTATATATACATATTTTTTAAACAATTTTCTAACAATTTATTCTTTGTGAAAATTTGAGTCAAAGACAATGTTAAAAATCAAAAAGGTGTAACTAATAAGGGACGGAGGGAGTATTTCTTAGGAAATTTAATTAAAAAATATCATATTCGGCTGCCTAATAATGTTCAATTTTTTTTTTTCTTTCTACGTTTTAAATTTTATGTTATGATTGGAAAAGAGTTCTAATTTTATAAAAACGGTTAGATTTGTAGTTTCATGTTTCTACGTAACTTAATTTTTCTAATTATATATATATACAAGTTTTCAATTGCCGCACTTCGCAGCGGATTTAAATTATAAAAAATTTAAAAAATTAATAAGGTTGTAACATTAAGCAAACATTAATCATAAATGATGGTATAATTTCAAGTAAAATGGACCGGTGATCGCATAACTTTAATTGTTGTCCTATTAGAGTCTCATTTCAAGTTTCCGTCATCTTTAAGTCTCATTTTAAAACTTAAGTTGCATATGTGATTCTTCAGTCCATTTTCATTTTCTCAGTTAAAGTTAA
Organism: Daphne laureola; assembly: GCA_038382905.1. Taxonomy (NCBI): domain Eukaryota; kingdom Viridiplantae; phylum Streptophyta; class Magnoliopsida; order Malvales; family Thymelaeaceae; genus Daphne; species Daphne laureola. The sequence continues at coordinate 7,761 of JBBYHH010561861.1, forward strand.
CAGATAATTGGGGAAATGCTAACTTTAACTATTGAACTTTCTTAAAAACTCTATTTACACTATAAGTTTTAAAAATGATAATTTAGTCACCCCTAAATAATTTTAAACTTAACAATTTCACCCTAAATTTTTTAAACTTCACCATAACATACCACTCTTTCATCAATCATCGGACCGCCACCGGCGTACCGTCGCCGGACCTTCATCAGAGCACCACCGGAACACCGTCAGAGCATCGACCAATGGACCACCATAACCGTCGGACCATCATCGGACCATCGCCGATCGCCGGATAACCACCATTGCCGGAAAATGTCAGTCACCGGAAAATGTCGATCGCCGGAAAACTTGTTGTACCGGTGGTCCCATAACTTTAATTATCGTCCTATTGAGGTCTCATTTTAAAAGTTAAGTTGCATCCGTGGTCCGGCGACAATAGTTCCTACATAAGAGAATAAAAACTAAAGGTCACCGGATAAAGTTAATTCCTACAACAGTTCGTAAAATATAAACAAAAATAAACTGCGTTAAATTAGGATATGGTGAGTTGACCGGTTGGAAAGTTACCATTCTCCCACAACAATTTCTCGTAATTATGTAGAGTTATAATTAACTCATTTATAAAATTTATCTGTATCTAGACTATTACATTAAAAGAAAAAGAGGTGATAAAATCTTAAAAGATAAATTTTAAAGACCTAATTGAAAAAAATTAAAAAGTTGGATACGAAAAAGAGGTGATAAAATCTTCAAAGTGAAATTTCAGGGACCTATTCAAAAAAATTAAAAAGTTGAATACAGAAAAAGGAATTAAACCTTTAGTTTAAAAAAAAAACAAGGAAAATGACAAAAAGAACTATTCATCTACAGTAACCTTTTCTGTAAATATACAGTATAGTAACTAACTCGGGAGGGCATTTTCACTGTTCATCTACAGTTTTAGGAGAAACCACATTTTTTGTCCTTCCAAGTGGTTAGTGCAAACGGGTTGGTGCATTTGTTTTTTTCCTGGTCTCTCTTGCTACTTTTTACCTTACACTGTCAATGGTCTTTTTATACAAATAGATATGTAAGAGGTCTCAGTATTTCAGAATTATTAGTTAGAGGAGGCGATAGAGTGACGATTGTAGTAGAAATGAAGTCCCCTTTATTTTTTAAAAGCTACAAACAAACCCCGCGTCTAACAAGTAAGTCCAGTAGACATCTGCGAATAATCCCAGGGGCGGTGGTTAACATGAAGCTTTTACTACTGACGTCACTCTAACGTTCAATCGGAGCTTCAATGAAGTGTAAAATCCGTCCATGGTCTCAGTTTTAACTTTCTGACCTATTTTAATCCTAAAATAGTTTTTCATCTCAGCATAGTCATATTTTTAAGTTTTGTGACCTTTTCCGGTCCTAAAACGTAAACTAATCAATCAAGTCAGTCCTAAAAGGATTATTTTCTATTTTTTTCTGCTCCTCAAACTTTTCAATTTTTGTCACTTCGATCCCAGAACTTTAAAAAAAAATTGAATCTTTCTAAACCTACCGGTTTTCTAAAGTGGTCTAAAATTTTTATTTGTTTATCACCCAAGTCGCATTTCCTCAGAGGCCATGATATTGTCCGCTTTGGGTCTGTATCTCACCCTCATGGTTTTGCTTCTACCTGAATCCACAGGTAAAACGCATCATGTTTGGTAAGGGATGTGTTGTACATTATATACAACAGAATCCCCCCCCCCCCCCTAGCCAACCCATGTGGGATGAATACATCACCCACACCCCCTCCTAAAGGGTGCCCAGCGTCCCCGCTGACACATGGACCTTGTACAGCCTAGCTCTGATACCATTTGTAACAGACCGTGTACAAAGGCCATGATATTGTCCCCTTTGGGTCTGTATCCCACTCTCACGGTTTTGCTTCTACCTGAATCCACAGATAAAATACGTCATGTTTGGTAAGGGAGGTGTTGTACATTATATACAATAGAATCCCCCCCTTAGCTAACCCATGTGGGATTAAGTCAGACCCAAAGCAGACAATATCCCACCCTCACGATTTTGCTTCTACCTGAATCCACAGGTAAAACGCGTTATGTTTGGTAAGGAAGGTGTTGTACATTATATACAACAGAATCCCCCCTTAGCCAACCCATGTGGGATGAATACATCACCCACACCATCCGTTCTGAACCACTCATCTAAAATTATGGCTTAGTTAAGTCACGTAGGGCCGAATCCACGACACCTCTCATGTCTTAACTAATGGTGGATCGTGTAAGGTCGTTTGTTTTCGGCACCAGACACGTCGGGCTAGTCATAGGGTCTTATGTCCTCATAGCTGCCCTAACCTGCCGCCTATCCCCTTAAAATATTTCGGGCCATGTAAGGTCATTTTTTACCCACCCAGAAATTTTAGGGAAAATTTGAAACTTTTTGAAGGTACCGCTTGTTGGATAAAACACTAAGAAACATTTACGTAAAAACATTCACAACGATAAATGCGGGTGTTACACAACAACAAAATAATACAGATATGTAAGTGCAGCGGAAGATAATAAAGTTCATTTTATTAATCCCAAGTCCACTGAGTCAGAAAGCCATGCTAAGAAGTCACAGCACGTCTCCACCCGGTAATTGCTCCTCCTCGAAGTACATCTGCTCATACTCCGAGACAACGGGATTGGCATAATAATCCTCCCCGTAGAACTCACCTGTAATTTAAGGGGTGAGCGTCCATATGCTCAGTAAGAAGGAAAGATTACAGGCCCTTCATAAAGGTCGTAATGCTTCCTCAAATAAACAAATTCAAGGATAATGATTCTAACCATAATAGATTTCAACATATTAATATATATAGTTTAACATGAAATAAATAAGAAATCAGACAATCATAGTCTATACCAAGATCTAAATGCAGAAATGCTCTTCGATTTAATCACTATAAGTCATAAAATATTTCTGAAACCATTTGTAAAAATATGCCGCCGGATGAACCTAGGGCGGTGGGTGTGTACATCACCACACTCTCAGGAATGCC
>JBBYHH010561972.1:0-10781 GCA_038382905.1 Daphne laureola
CTCTAACTTAGCATTTTAGTCTCTCTACTTTATTTACCAACAAGTCTTCTAACTTTCTATTTTTTTACACTTAAGTCTGCTCTTTTATTTTTCTTACTTTCTGTTGTGGCTCTGACTGTAGTCAGGGTCACAACACACAAGGTATTAAAGTTGCTCATTTCATTCAAGGAGCTAGAAGAAAAACTGAGAAAAAGATTTTTTTTTGGCCAGAAAAGGGTACCACCCAAATCTAATGAGGCTAATCAACCAACCAAGAAGAAAAATAAGAATGATGTTTGTAAGTTTTTCAAGAAGTCTGGTCACTTCCAGGGAGACTACTCTAAGCACAAAGAATGGTTTGAAAAGAAAGGTAACCCTATAGGTTTCGTAAGTCATTTCGAATCAAATCTTATGAATATATCTTCTAATTCTTGGTGGATTGACACTGATGCTAATACTCATGTTTCAAATTTAATGCAGGGATTCAGTACGATCCAAACCACAAACCCAAGTGAGAATTTCATCTTCATGGGAAACAAAGACAAAGCTCTAGTTAAAGCTATTGGAATTTTTCATCTTACTTTAGATAGCGGTTTTGAGTTAGACTTCTGTCAAACTCTTTATGTTCTGACTATTTCTTGTAATTTGATTTCTGTAAGCGCACTTGATAAATTTGGTTATTCGTTTGAAGTAGAAAATGAAAATTTTAGTTTGTTTAAGAATTCTACTCTTATTGATGGACTCTACAAACTTCATCTTAAAGATCAAACTACTGAAACCCATTTAACCCTGCATTCCTAAGAAACAAAATGTAAGTCATCTAAAAATGACAATTATTTCTTGTGGCATAAGAGACTGGGTCATATATCCAGTGAAAGAATCAAATGGTTAGTAAAAGATGACGTTCTTCCGGACCTAGATTTTTCTAACATTACAGCTTGTGTGGATTGTATCAAAGGTAAAACCAAAAAACACACAAAGAAAGGAGCCACAAGAAGTACTGAGCTTCTTGAAATAATTCATACAGACATTTGCGGACCTTTTGACGTCCTAACTTTTGGTAGAGAAAGGTATTTCATCACATTTATCGATTCTTACTCACGTTACTATTACTTATACTTGTTGCATGAAAAATCTCAGTCTGTGGATGCTGTACAAGTATTCATTACTGAGGTCGAAAGGCAACTTGACAGGAAAGTGAAAATCATTAGGTCAGATAGAGGTGGTGAGTTTTATGGAAGGTGTGACGAAACAGGACAACATCCCGGACCTTTTGCAAAACTTCTCCAAAAGCTTGGAATTGTTGCACAATACACAACGCCTGGTTTTCCATGGCAGAATGGTGTAGCAGAAAGGTGAAATCGTATATATATGGAAATGGTTAGATCCATGATGAGTCATGCCAATTTACCTAAATTCTTGTGGATTGATGCTCTAAGGACAACTGTTTATATCTTAAATAGGGTTCCTAGTAAGGCAGTTCCAAAGACTCCTTTTGAACTATGGAAAGGATGGAAACCTAGTTTTAGACATCTCCAAATTTGGGGGTGCCCATCTAAAGCTAGAATTTACAACCCATATGAAAAGAAATTGGACCCTAAAATGATCAGTGGTTACTTTATAGGTTACCCTAAAAAGTCCAAAGGATTTAGGTTTTATTGTCCTAACCATAGTACGACAATTGTTGAAACCGGTAATGGCAGATTCTTTGAAAATAGAAAAATCAGTGGGAGTGACAAACCTTAAGATGTGGTCATTCAAGAAACAAGGGTACCTATCCCTTTACCCTATATTCAGAAACATACTGTGAATCTTCCAGTTGTTGAACCAATCAACAATGAGGAAAATCCAAAAAATGATCCACCACTCCATAATGAGATTATTGCTAATGAACATGTTGATGGAGTACCTCTGTAACTAGTATTAAGAAGATCTCAAAGAGAAAGGAGATCTACTATTTTCGATGATTATCATCATTATCAAATAGAATCTGAAGGGACTAAATACCCGATTTCTTACTCACAAGCCATTAAGGATGTTAATTCAGATAAATGGATTGATTCCATGAAAGATGAACTAAAATCTATGGATAAAAATAAAGTGTGGAAAGTTGTTCCATTGCCTTCAGGACACAAAGTAGTTGGTTTTAAGTGGGTCTTTAAGAACAAACGTGACTGCAAAGGCAATTTTGAATGACATAAAGGCAGACTTGTTGCCAAATGTTTTAATCAGAAAGAAGGCATTGACTATACTGAGACTTTTTCTCCTGTTTCCAGGAAACATTCTCTAAGAATCATCATGACATTAGTAGCTCATTATGATCTCGAATTACATTAAATGGATGTGAAAACCACCTTTCTAAATGGAGACCTAGAAGAAGAAGTCTACATGCGTCAACCCGAATGCTTCATAAATGAAGGACAGGAAGACATGGTCTGCAAACTAAAGAAATCAATATATGGACTCAAACAAGCTTCCAGACAATGGTATCTAAAATTTCATGAAATCATTACTGAATTCGATTTCATAGAAAATATAGTTGACCCTTGCATATACCTTAAGATCAGTGGGAGTAAGTTCATAATTTTGGTTCTGTATGTTGATGACATATTACTGGCTAGTAGCGACCTTGGTTTATTACGTGGAACTAAGGATTATCTCTTGAACAACTTTGAAATGAAAGATATGGGTGAGGCTTCCTATGTGATAGGAATAGAAATATTCCGTGATAGATCACTTGGAATTTTAGGATTGTCTCAGAAAGCATACATTGACAAAGTTCTTGAGAGATTTGGCATGACAACTTGTTCCTCTAGTCCTGTACCATTGCATAAAGGAGACAAACTTGATCTTTCGCAATGTCCACAGAACCCATTGGAACGAGAAGAAATGACTAAATACCCTTATGCATCTCTTGTGGGGAGTCTGATGTATGCACAGGTCTGTACCAGACCTGATATCAGCCATGTTGTTGGCATGTTGGGGAGATTTCAAAGTAACCCAGGAATCGCTCATTGGAAAGCTGCAAAGAAAGTACTGAGATATCTCAAGGGAACCAGAAACTACATGCTCACATACAGAAAATCAAGTAACCTACAGGTGATTGGTTATTCTGATTCAGACTTTGCTGGATGTCCTGACACCAGGACTTGCACTCTTGTCTATGTGTATCTCTTATGTGGAGGTGTAATATCATGAGAAAGCTAGAAATTTGAGTTGTTATACTTATCCACCATGTATGCTAAATACGTTGCATGCTACGAGGCTTCAATTCAGGGAACATGGATGCGTAATTTTGTCTCACTATTTGGAGCTTTGTGTTTCATTTCTAATCCATTACCTATATATTGTGACAATGAAGCTGCAACCTTCTTCTCTAAGCATGACAGGATTGTTGGAATTCTTGGCGCACCAAGATCATTTGAAGTGGTACTTGAGTTCATAGAGCTAAGTGAGAACTCAGAGGAAGCTAAAAGTAGTTTGCCTCAGTTCATCTCAGCTAGAAGTAGCTAACTCCAGCTTAAGTGAACTAGTCTTGATGGAGAAGTGACTTTCAGCTCAAAGTGAGCTGAAAGGAGTTCTATAGAACTTAATTATGTGAAATGTGAACATATAAATACTTTTGTAGTATTTCATAGGTCATAACCATCCATTGGTACCCTTTTACAAAAAATAGGGGTATTTTGGTAAAAGAGCACCTCTAGGGCTAACCTGAATCGTTAGTACTAGCACCCTTGGGTATGACACCCTTACCTTGGCGGTTATGGGAGTTGGCCAGCCAAATGAGGCTTCATTTTGGCGAAAAGGTGCCATTTGGAAGGCACCCTTTCGGTAAAATGGATGGTTACCAAGCCTAAAGGCTTGTGTAAGCCTTAAGGGAGTAACCACCTCTCTAGGCCAAAACATTGTGTATTTTTGGCCAACAGAGGAGGTTATCAACCCCTTGTAACCGCCCCATCTCTTTATAAAAGAGGGCAAGGGGCCGGCCAAAACTGTACTTCTTGCACTTGGTTTTCTTCTTCACATCCTTCCTTTTCTTGGCCGAAACTAAGGTACTTCCTAGAGCATTTCGGGTGGACATTAATTTGTGTTTATTCAACACAAATAACCTCATTTTATGCACATGCAATCCGGCCTTGAAGAATTACTAAAGAGTTTGAGGATCGGAGAAGAAGAGGCAGAAACTTCTACTAGGTACGAGGTACGTATTTGTTCTCCCCTTTCTCATCTCTTCATCTCCTCTTTTCTTCTTCATGGATATGAACATGCATGATTATACAAAGACATCATGCTATGAATCTCATAATTTAAATGAGTTAATCCGCATGCATATGACATATAAAGAGACTACGAAAGATCTAAGTTTATCAGTACAATCATCTAAGACCAATTGCTCAAAACACATTGGGCAAACTCAAGTGATGGTAATATCGTGAGGAAGCGAACAACAACCCAAGGTCATTAGAAATGTACTTAGAAACCATAACTTCAATCTCTTCATCTGCATCTCATGCTAATGTCCTTGGTCTCTCGAATGTATTTTGGATCCAAAGACACCATACTATCTCAATAGTAATAGGTTTTTCAATTTCAAACTTGAAAACCCACAGTAATAAAGCAAACCTCCAAGCTCTTATGGCTTTTTGTACATCTGAGGTATATAAAACATATTCTGATACAGACTGTGTACAGTGCCATGATATTGTCCACTCTGGCATGGATGTCTTTCAATCCACCTCCCACAAGGTTTTGTTTCTACTCTTGTATGGATGTCTTTCAATCCACCTCCCAGGTAAAAGGCCTCATGTAGGTAAGGATGAACCATGGTATATATATACAGCAGGTTTGCCCCTTAGGCCTACTATTTGAGATGTAACATCCACCCCCATCAAGGGATCCCAGCGTCTTCGCTGGCACATGTGCACTGTACTACCCGGCTCTGATACCAAACTGATACAGACCGTGTACAGTGCCATGATATTGTCCGCTCTGGCATGGATGTCTTTCAATTCACCCCCCGCACGGTTTTGTTTCTACTCTGACATGGATGTCTTTCAATCCACCTCTCAAGTAAAAGGCCTCATTTAGGTAAGGAGGAACCATGCTATATATATACAGCAGGTGTGCCCCTTAGTCCTATAATATGGGATGTAACAATCGTCGTGCCGCAATCTGCTGCCACCAGCTGCTATCGTATCGCATCCCACTAGCTCGCCCGACCTTCCCACGCTACTTGATCTGCATCTCCACTCTTTGCTTTGTTCAACATGGAGCCAACGTTAGTTGATGCAGATTTTTAATACTGATCTCCAATCTAGAAATCTGTACCAGATGCTATCAAGGCGTTGGTCTCAAGGGACCGACGGATGAGAGTGCAATGTTTGGCTTGTACTCAACCCCATCGTCGGGTTTTATTCCCAACTTATTTCCTCTTCTTCAACTCAATCCCGCCGTCTTCGACAACATCGCATAGTCATCGTGCCACAATCTGTTGCCGTTATGCTGCCACCCGCTACTATCGTGTTGCATCCCACTAGCTCACCCAGTCTTCCCACGCTACCTGATCTGCATCTCCACTCTTTGCTTCGTTCAACATGGAGCCAACGTCAGTTGATGCGGATTTTTAATCCTGATCTCCAATTTAGATATCTGTACCAGATGTTATAAAGGCGTTGGTCTCAAGGGACCGACGGATGGGAGTGCAATGGTTGGGTTGTACCCCATCGTCGGGTTGGCCGATCACCATCTTTCCAAGGAATAACAGATGGTTCCGATCGTCGTCATCTGATCCTCAACATTATCCGGAGCATCCGTCTTCCATCTGGCCAATTACTCGGATCTTCCCAGGTTTAATGGGGAGAGGCTTGGTGGTACATGAGAATTATCTTACCCGCGTTGTCTGAGAAGTATTAATGTTTAACAGGGACGCGGGTACGACTATAAGGATTCAGGTAAGTACGACTCAGTACCAATCCTCCCTTTATTTAATTTCTGGACAACAGATGCAGGATAAGGGATCGCTCACCTACTAGGAGGTGGACCGCGGCTCGCTTGGGTTGGGGGACTACCAACCTGCAGGTGACCAAGTTTGAGTTGTCTGCAACGCGATAAATATTGCAGGACCACACAATTTTGGTTATTATTTAGTGTTCAGTGTTGACTCTTTTTCCGGCTTTGTTTAGTAGGTGTTTTTGTTTATTTGACAATTTTGATATTTCGTTATTTAGTTTTTATTTCACGCCTTATTGCTTTAAGTAGCTGGCGTGGGTGCTTTGAAGCTACTTATTTTGTTAACCAAGTTTGCTTGTTAGCGCACTGTCGTGATGTGTCGATACCATTTTTCTCGCATAGAGCATATCAGGGTACCAGGTGTCAAGCTTTAGACGTGTTATCTTTCATGGCTATCATAGTGCTCTTAAACCTTTTTAGGCAGAACAAGAAACACAAAAAGTTACAATTTGGTCTCACAAACGTTTCTACTTCTACCCTAGTTAGTTTAGCAATTAGTTTTCTGGTAGAGGATTGGGTAGCTCCTCTGATTCTCGTAGTTGAGTTGGCTTATTTTGTAGTAATAGTTACATATTAATAAAATAAGTACATTGTTTTAAAAAAAAAAGTTTGCTACTAAACCAGAATATTTACAATAAAAATGAGAAATTATATAGAATCATATATGCAACAATTGTTTGAATTTACTGATAAAATTATACTTTAATTGTTTGCAACAATTTACTGATATGTAGTATTCAACTACGTCCCAAAATTCCAAAGCATAATACTTAATAATTAAATTGCATGCTCAAAATGGAATATATCATTTTTCCCTGGAATTGTGGGAGTACAAAATTTAATTTATTTTTCCATTTTCGGTGTAAACTTTACGCTACTTTCAATTTTTAACAACTTTAATAACCCAGTATAAAAAATAAAAACACCAACAACTTTAATTTATATTCAACAATTCAATCAATTCTGATATTTAGGTGCAGTGCAGTTAGACCTAAAGTATAAAAGTGTAAAGTACATGCGTAAAATGAAAAGAGCATACAATTCTAATGACTTTACTACAATTAAACCCCACACCATCATCTTCCCCAAACCTGACGAAAACCCTCTGGTAGCCAACTAATCTAATATTTCAACTTCCAGGAAAAGTAAAATTTCTGTCCAACGGTCTCCGTTCTTTGTTCCATTTTGTCCATTTTCAAATCTAATCACACTTCCTTGTCCCTTGGAGATCGATTAACTATCTCCCAGCGCAGATGCGATTGCTTTCCTTCCTCCGCTTTGTGTCACCAGCGCGCATGCAGTGGGTTCCTTCATTCTCTTCTATAAAGAAGTTAAGGATGAAATTAGAAGGTCAAAAAATATTAAGGACCGAGATGCCATATTAACCAATTTTATAAAGATAGAGTGAGATGCGTACTTGTACTGCCACGTGGATGTCACATAAGTTATGGTACCAACCTTCAGGGGTACTCTAGCAAGATCCGTCTAGCTAGTTTAATTAGGGTTTTCGTCTAGCGTGGTGGTGAAGCGGCTAGTTTGACAGTTGGAAGGGCGACGGCCGGTTACTTCTGTGTGGATTCCGATGGACGATCTGGAGGCTTCATGGACGAAATTCACGTTGAAGGAGAGTGAAAAGGTGATCGTAGAGGATGATATCCTAGACATTTCCTTCTGTAAATTCTGTCTGGTTGGCTCTCTATGGTCGACTCAACCGTTTAATAACCAGGCTCTTTTCACGACCATGAGATTGATTTGGGGGCCGGAGAAGCAACTTGATACTGATGTGATCGATGACAGCAAGTTTCTGTTTACGTTCCATAGTCGAGGTGACATTGAACGAGTAATTGAAGGACGTCCGTGGATGTTTGACAAGCACGTACTTTTGCTACAAGAAGTTTCGGGAATGGAGCAATCAAATCGAATTCCATTGTACATTTCTTCATTCTGGGTACGAATGTATGATCTCCCGATCGGAGCGATGAGGCTGGATCGTATAATGAAATTGGGCGGACAGGCTGGGAAGGCAGTTAGAGTTGGACAGAGAGCAAATCGAGATGTAGAGGGGTGTTATGCGAGAGTTCAGATTGAAATTGATGTGCGAAAACCCCTTGTTCGAGGGGTATTTTTTGAGGTAAAAGGAGTTGAACCAATATGGATACCATTTAAATATGAACGCCTACAAAATTTCTGTTTTCGGTGTGGCAGGCTAGGCCATATTGATAGAGATTGTGACTCCTCTGAGGAATCAAATCAGTATGGGGAATTTCTACGTGCAAATACCAATGCCATCGATTCTCACAAGGTAATTGCTGGTTTTAAAGAAAGGGATTTAGCTGGTGTCCCAATAATCACCCGGGTACCTCGGAAGAAATGGAAACGCAGAAGAAAAGGAGTTGGTAAGACATTGTCGGAACGACCTCCGGGTGGGGGACGCGGTGGAAAGAGGAAGGAAGTGGATACAATGGATGTTGAAGGCGTAGCTAAACGGAAATGCAAAGGTCAGCTTTTATTCAATCTTGAGATTGATGATTTATCAGCGCCACCTGCTCAGCAAAGCTGCGAGGATCAATGTGTGCCCCTTTCCTGAATTTCCTGGAGTTTAGGAGATTAATCTCGGGCAGTTCAAGAAAAATCTCTTGCAAAGAGAGATGTGGATATTGTTTTCTTATTAGAGACTTGGGCATCTGTTACTAGAATGGAAGGTGTGAAACGCTGGTGTCAGTACGATAATATGTTTGCGGTTCGAAGTGAAGGTCACTTAGGGGGTTAATTTGGTAGTAATATTTTGCGATGAGGATATGGATGTTTGCTTGTTGAGTTTCTCTCATCATTTTGACATTTTTTTTCTCTTTAGGTGGATTGCGTAGTGTAGTATAGCTCAAGTCTATAAAATAGCATATTTCTCATGTTGATCTTTATTGACTAAGAAAACGTTTACAAGATTCAGCTGGTAATAAGTACTACTACTAATAAAGGTAAATTTTTAGTTTAACACATTGGATTTGTGTTGAATCTGTTGATGCAGTCCTTTGAGTAAAAGTGCCAGCACAGTGGGTGCTGGTTTATTGGTACCTGCTGCACAATGTGGAATGACACCAATGAATGAAGTGATTAGCGTTGCAGTGAGTAGCTTCAAAGTTCATAGCTGGGCTCTCTTTGCTTCTGGAAACTGACCTTTGTTACAGAAACAAAACATGCTTCATTATTGTTGCAGTAGTTAATCAATCTAGGGCATGAATAATGCTACATTGTCATTCCTTTGCATGAATAATGCTCCATTATCATTCCTTTGAATTGGATAGTTTCATTGACTCTAGAATGATGGTGTAGAGTAGTTGTGATCTGTACTCGTTCAACTATGCTGGATCGTAGATGATATTAGTTCACATAATGGTTTTAGATTTGGAGCCCGTGATTGCTTGCCTTATTTTGGATACTATAATAAATAAAAACTTTCCGATTCTTCTGTTTATTTTATGATTTATCTGATGTCTTGTCAGAGCAAACTTTAAACACAAAGCTAAACATGAAGTTTGAAATTTGAAGTATGAAATTCTGCCTGTGTCCTTTATCATGTACGATGATATGAATGGTGCTCATGTTTTTCAAAAGCTTAATGTCTAGCAGTGTGATAGTATTTGAGGGAAAAACGGATACTGAAACATGTGCACTTGCTATCATCAGAGTTAGACTTGTGTCCAGTGTTTTGATATTTTTACTGATATCAAGCTGGTTTTTCTCTATATATCAAGCTCTCTTTCTCTAGAAGTATGATGATATGAATGGTGCTCATGCTTCCTTCACCTCTTCAAGTGCTCTGTGATCCTCTTCTATGTTTCTACATAACAGTTGCTTTTCATCTCTGAGGCTTTCTTCTTCTGGGAGTTTCTTTTTTTTCAAAATTATTTCAACAACTCATGTATCCCGAAATTGGTCATTTCCCCCTGTTGAAAAAGAAATTGGCATTGCCTTAAAAAAGGACCAAAATATGATGGTTGAAGCTCTAGAGGTAACTGGCATTTTGGAAATCTTACTCTACAACGTTTAAAACACGGAGGGAGTATGAAACTAAAGCCCCCAATATTTTTATTTGACAAGCAGTAACAGATAAACTGTTATCTAGATAGTTAAACATGTAGTGCATATGCTGTTGTTCAAGTATGTTGAGTGTGACACTTTTGACAGCAGGTTCTGTTTGTTTGTACAGCAAATGTCATTGGCAACATACCAAATCCTCTCTTAGACAGGATGGAGGTTATTGCAATTGCTGGATATATCACTGATGAGAAAATGCACATTGCTAGAGACTACCTAGAGAAGTCCACACGTGAGGCATGCGGCATCAACCCTGAGTAGGTCAGTTTGCTGCCTCTGCCATAAACAATTGCACACCGTCATCATTAAATTAAAATAAGATGATTGCCCTATTCTCCAATCAGTTGTTTTTTTAGAGGGTGATCATAATGTATTTAGAGGCTCTTGATCAGGGATTCTAAAAATCCTAGAAAATAAGAACGCTGAAAAGTAACTATCTAGGAAATAGCTGTGCTTAATATTATTATTTTTTTTTTTTTTTTAGGAAAGGGGGGAGCACACCACCCTGTAATTGTATTAATAAAAAGCCCAGCGGCACTTACAAAGCAAAATCTGCGGCCTTACATAAATGGCTAACACAGATTAAAAAAAAACGGAAGAGAATGAAACTATCAACCATGACAGCATAAGCCAAGGTAGAGAAACGAAAGCTATACAGAGACAAAAATATCACTAAGCACACAACTATTCCGGACCTG
>JBBYHH010562083.1:0-10780 GCA_038382905.1 Daphne laureola
ATTATTTTTCCTTTCTTCTCTATTTCATAGATATTTTGATTTCTTAGTTTTGGAAGTAATTGTCATATTGCGAAATGATGCATATCGAGAAAATGATAATATTATTTTTGGATGCCATTTCTAACAACTGCTCTCTTGTGAGGCACTGTGACAAATGTTTTTGTGAGTATGACCACGTTACTTCAAAATGATGTAACATATAACTTGCGTTTAATTTTGGACATCGAGGTTTTGTTTTCTATGCTGTTTCTTCAAGTTATGGCAGTTTCTTATTTGCCTCTTGCATCAATATGCTTGTTTAGCTAAGAGAACAACTTTAAGAATTCTATTAATCAGTCATATTTCAGTAATGCAGGAGCTGCCAAGCTGCTATCCGAGGTATCTGGAGCATAAAAGTTTGCTTTCTAGTATCTGCCATGAACTTCTGTAATTTCCAATCAGCATCTTATGTTGTGTCCTGGACCAGTTTGAGACTCCAAATAATACAGCTGTATGTAACAAGCTCCATGTTTGTGACACTGGTAACTGCTTGCTTCATATTGTCTTGTTTTGTTACTGAACTTCGTTTGCATCTTACCCTGCCTGCACTTTCAAACTAAATAATTGATGCTCGTAGTGGGGGAAGTTCTGATCATTTTAGCTGGTACTGTGTCAAGTTAATGAAAAATTCATTGCAACTTGAAGTCTTGAATGCGTACTCAAGTTTTGGCCAGGTCCCCTCAGTGGTTGGGCACTCTGCAGTATTTGTTCTGCCATATATAGAGTATATATGTGCATAGAGTTGAACAGAGATAACTTGCACCCAACTTGATTTCAAGGCAGTGAATAGTTTTGTTGACACTCAATTTTGTCCAGGTCCTTAGTTGAATCTAAAGTATAGGCTAAATTAGGGTTTCGGGGAGGGCATTTAGGAAATTTGTGTCATTTTAGGGTTAGTTGAGTCATTTAAGGTTAATTTTTTCAGTTTGCAGTCACTTAGGTTAGGTATTTAGAAGAAGAAAAATTATCGTTAATCTCATCTTTTGATTTAGTGTCGGTCTTTTGATTTAGTGTCGGTGATTAGTGTTTAGATTAATTATTCGTTTTTTAAAGAAAAATCCAAAAACACCGTTTCCATGAGCTCTAAACTCCTAACTTGACCTTAAGATAAATCTATCGTTCCCATGAGCTCTTGAAGGTTAATTTCAGGTTTCTAATCGACTTAGAAAAATGATTGGTTGTGACTTTTATAAAAAAATCTCGTCGTTATAAGTTCAAATTTCATGTTCGGTTCACATCTCTCGGACACAATCGGTCATTGCATCAATAGCAAGAACAATTGGATGCAAAGTTGGTAAGCTTCCATTCGCCTACCTAGGGCTTTCAGTTGGCGCAAACATGAACCTATTTGCACCCTGGACCTAGTGATCGAGAAATTCACGAACAAATTGTCCACTTGGAAATCAAAGCTAATATCAGTCAGTGGTAGATTTACTTTGCTAAGTTCTGTTCTGGGAAGCATGCCCTTGTTCATCGTCTCATTATTTCGCGCTTTTGCAGAGGTAACTCAAACACTTGAAAGTTTAAGATCTAAATTTTTGGGGGGTTTGAAGGAGGAGGGAAATAGAATCTACTAGGTTAAATGGGATAGTGTGGTAAGTGACTTTAATCGGGGGGGCCTAGGTCTAGGTAGCCTAAAATAAAAAAACTGGGCTTTAATTGCGAAGTGGAAATGGAGATTCCTTACCGAATCCGACACATTTTGGCTGAAAGTAATCAGGGAGTTGTATGGACCAAAAGGAGGATGGGAGGGCGACAAACCTTCTAAGATAGGAGGAGTTTGGGGTAGAATAGTTTAAACCAGAAACCTAATAGAAGAATCCGGGGTGGAGTTTCATAAATCCTTTAGAAGAACTGTAGGGGATGGAAAAAACACACTTTTTTGGGATAATTCGTGGCTGAGTGATAAGGTCGTTTCCTAGATTAGCAAACTTAGAATCGAAGAAGGATTGTAAAGTGGCGGATAGAGTCCTTTGGGGTTCGAAGGGTTGGTGTTGGAATTGGAAGTGGAGAAGGAATCTTATAGGGAGAGAGCTAGGTGAACTCGAAGAACTAACATTTTTATTGCAAAGTGCAATTCTAAAAGAAGGTGAAAACGACAGATGGAGTTGGGACCTGGACAACCAAAATAAATTCTCAGTCGCGGTCATGTCTCGGACTGTCGACGAAGCAAGCTTCCAATCAACGCTCAACAAATCTATTACTTCTTGGAACTCATGGATCCCAAAAAAGCTCAACATTTTCCTTTGGAGAGCATCTCTTGATAGACTTCCAACTCTACTGCATCTCTCTCATCGCGGTGTCAACCTGCCAACTCTGGAATGCCCGCGTGGTTGCAACTCAACAGAATCTCTTGCCCACTGTCTGGTCGGCTGCCCCACCGTCGTCAATCTCTGGTCTTCAGTTTACAGGTGGTACGATCTCGACACCTTTCTCGGAGTGGACGTTTCGGATATCTTAATGACGACACCTCTCAGAAATCTCAACAATGATCAAAACAAAGCTTGGCTCGCAATCTGGGTTATTTTCGCTTGGTGCATTTGGCGTGATCGAAATGGAGTGGTTTTCTCCAATCTGGACCCAACCACGAAGTCCTCGCTTTCGTCAGTACAATTCCTCTCATTCCTTTGGCTCTCGAGCAGATGCGAGAAACTTAAAATCAGTTGGCTGGATTGGTTAATTAACCCTCTAAGTGCCATTGGCAATTTGTAACCCACAACACACCAAACTTAGCCTCCCTCAACTTGGTTCTCTCTTTAATCTTGTAATTTTCGGCTCTCCTACTTAGAGAGCTAAGAAACCGTACCTTATTCTCATTTTAATTTAATCACGCCTTTCGAAAGAAAACAAATCGGGATTGAAGAAACAACCCCCTTTGATATAAAGAATTTCGATATGTTTTCCTTTTTTTTTCGTGGTTAATGAAAATTGATAGATTCCATTTTCAGTAAACTTTTCACGTCCATTTTAACCTCTGATTTCACTTCATACTAAAAATCTTAGGCCCATTTTAACCTTTTGTATTCACTTCTTACTAAAAAAACTTATTTTATATGTCTATTTTGCTTTATCATCTTTCTTTTTTATCGGAAGTGGCTTATTTTATTATCATAGAATGATTGAAAAAAACAAGGCAACCAAAAAATGTAGCAAGAGAAACGTAACAACAGCCCTAAAATGGCCAGACACAAAGAAAAGTGATTAAAAAAAAAAAAAAAACACAAACAAACAAACAACTGCAAAATTGATTTTAGAGATAGGACCAAGCAGGAGAGGAAACCTTCATCCACGCCATATATTTGGCCAAAACGCACTATAAAGCCACGCTAGATTTATATAGATCCGCAATTTCGCCCTCAACACCCCAGACAACTCCATATGAGCAAAATAGTGTCGCCACGTCGCAACAGTGCCACGAACGAATCCTTGCCATTGCCATAATCTTCGCAACTGGGTGCAGAAGACCAAGCTGCAAAAAACGAACCAGAAACACATAAAGAAGCAAACAGAGCAAGAAAAAACATCCTACACAGAGGGACCACCAAAAAACTTTAAGAGACCAGATGAAGGCGCCCTCACACACATCCAGCATCCCAGCAAGCCCCATCAGTTGTCACTGCTGGGTGGGAAGTCCCCCATCCCAGCAAGCAAGGCTCCACAACTGCATCCACCTCCCTAGACAAGGAAGGCATCTTCACGAAAACCACATCTGGTAAGTGAAACCCACGATCGATATAAACAACTAAAACAAAGGCAAACCCCTTAGAGGCAACTCGCACCAGCCAACGTGGGGACAAGAAAACACCAATGGTGGACCCGAACCAATACCATAGCCAGTCATCCCAAGGAGGCAGCCGAGTCATCTCACTGACCCGAATCGACAGTCGAGGCAACAAACAATGGTCTGAAATGATGAGGGTTGGAATTGAGAATGGAGACACCTATGGGCCCGGGCACGCCAAGGCAGGACTCGAGGATTAACCAATAGAGTGAAAGCCAACCCTGCCAGTAATGAGAAGACATCCATGACCGCGACCATCAAGCCAGAAGTCCGATTGGACGAAGGAAAACCTGCACGAAGGCACGCTTGGAGTGTCGTACACCGGTCCTTTGGGAGAGGCGAGCGGTGATACCATAGCCTGAACGGACAACACTGATTGACCACCTAACTGACGCAATGGCTGAAAGCACTGCTTGAGGGAGAGACAAAGCATGGGAAGCAAAACTGACAAAGCAGGGGCTCACGAGTGCCCCACGCGGCGCAAAAGTAGGCAATGCGAGCGGTGGGCTGGCATCACGTAACAGCAAAGTAGCAGTGACAGGAAAAAGACAGCAACGACAGCAGGCATCCTAAAGAACCCTAGGGGAGAGCTATAGAGCAAAATTTAAGGTTTTCCATGGTTGCTTTATAATCTTTAAGTGCCCACTATCATTTCCAAAACATAGTTGAAATTTGTACATATTAAATTGAAATTCCCACTTTAGCTCATTGGCTCCATATTATTTGGAGAAATTCACTACTTCCTCTCTCAATACATCTTCTCATGTAAAACTTGTTGGCCACAGTTGTCGTCTATCAAATCTCAGTAAGTACAAAGAAGCAACATTTTCATGTGCCCACTTCTTCCTATGAAAGTCCCCTATATCACCTACAATAAAATGAAGGCTTAAGAGACACGGCAGCGGAGCAACTGCTCATGCTCCTCACAACATCAACATGAAAAAGTTCACGCTGCCATCAGTAGAGGAGCTGTATCTAAAATCTGCAGAAATTCATCACTGATTCACATTAAAAACAGTAGTAATTCAGAAACTTTACAACGTACGTCCAGCTATCCACAGTGACATTCATCCCACACTACTCACATTACCTGCCCAATTTCTGCTAAACACACCAACACAACACCACCACCATACTTACTAATCTGAATCTGAACTAGAATCTTCTTTGCTGTCAGGCTTCTTCTCTCCATTCTCCTTCGCTTCAGCTTGCTTCGCCGCCTTGATGATGTCTTCAACCGGGACAAGAGGGAGGTAGCCGACGACTGGATAGCCCTTACCCGTCATCTCTGTAACCACACCATTGTACCTCTCCGAAATGTGGGCAGCGGCTGGTACAGCCATTTGAAAGAACTTGTGGAAGGCTGGATGGTGGTCGAGTTTCGCCCACACCTTCACCGACCCTGTGACGATGAAACACTTGTATTCTGTTACCGCGTAATGGAAGGCTGCACGAGGGCCATTAGCTTGAGCCTCCTTCACGAAAGTCTCGACCTTCTGAGCAGCCTTGTGCATCAAACATTGTGCCTCGACGACTACTTTCTTAGCCATTGGAGGAGCATGCTCATCGAACTTGTGTGAAGCTTCATCAACCTACCATTGATCAACATTCCATTAAAAGAAGAACCATAACATGAAATACAATCACACAAGCAAATAATAAGTAGAATAAAAAGACAAAAGACAAAAGCTAATCAATAAACTTTCTAGTGTTGTAACTTTTGGAAGAAGAATCGTTCTCCAGGGATGCTGAAGATTACTAAGAACAAGTCAAAACAATCAACGTTGAACCCAGAAAAATGGAATCTTTTGGAAATATTTTCAGCACAAAGTCTCATATCTTCCCTACCCAAAAAGTAACATAAACCAGAGCACCATTATTTGTGGAATCAATCAAAAGCGATTCAAGAAGGAATCGACAATCACAAAATCATTAGAAGCTCCTCCAGATCAATGCAAATAATTTGAGCCTCTACAAGGTAAATTCTTTAAACATCTAGAGCTAAAACCTAAGCCCTTCTATAAACAGACCCTTCAGTCCGCGATCGAACACACAAGAAAATAAAATAAAAGAGCAAGACACAGAAACCGAATCGATCGTAAACCAGATACCTTCTTATCGAAGAAACCCAGGAGCTGATCGGGAACCCTCCCGAATTTATCATACACAGGACCCACCACGGCCGTAACAGCGCCCTCGGCGGTGGCGACCGTCGATCTCAACGGCCCAGAGTTCTGCTTGGCGTATTCGTACAAATTCGAAACGCAAGCCAGAGTCTGAATCGCCGCTACCCTCACGAATCCGAGGTGCTTCAGTTTATGTTCCTTACTCTCTTTTTCTGCCTGCAAAAAAAAAAAAAAAAAACTTCAAAAACCCAGAAATCGATCCAAAAGAAGGAAGGAAAACGGGATCGAGGATCAGGACCTCCATCGTCGTTCCAGCAGTGATTTTTCTTAGCAGCTGCGCGAATTTTTCTGTTGATGGGAGCGAAACTGCGTAAACACTTATAGAATATTGTGTAAGAGCACTGAAGGCGTCACTTTGATCCGACGGTCAGAAATGGATCGTAGTTTAAATGTGAGAGGTGGACCCCATGCAGTGCGTTTTCTGGGAGGAAATCGATGATTCTGGAGAGACACGTGGACGGTTCTGTGGTGCTGGATGGATCGGCGATATCTAGGACTAGTTCATGAAATGTGTCCAACTAAGCACAAAAAAAAAACCTCTGAATTTTTTCAGTTTGTAATGGCTAAGGGGTCTCGAATGATTTTTTTAAAATGTCCGTACTTTATTAAGAAAAATACGTTAAAAGAATATGATTGATAAAGTTAGATGTGATTAATGTAAAAAAAAAATGTTATAATATTTTTTGAATATGTGTATATTTTTTTTAAATTAAATAATTAAAGATATTTTAGGTTTAATTTTATGATTAATCCGTATTATTTTTTTGTCTGAAATATTATCATAAATAAAATCTAATAACTAAATTAATATAATTTTAAAAATTTAATAATTTATTCGATTAGATAAAAAATTGAGTGATCATTTTATAATAAACTAAATACTTCAGCGATTTATTTATATTCTTACCGTTCAACCATTATTCCCTTTTTTTGAATTAAGTCTCCTAATTTTGATTCCTTTTTTTAGCATATAAACTTGTTGAATTCTTTTGTTAGGTCCCTGTTAAAAAGGCAGAACTACCGAAAAAAAATCTTTCATTTTTGTGTTTTTTTCTTTGCATGTGTGAGAAAGCACGAATGTGATGCTCAATAGCCCAAAGATGTCAAAAGATCAACGGACCCAACGCGATCCAAAAGACCACATAACAATGGTAAGTCAAGAGAACCCTAACGAAGGTAGCTCACCAAGACTTGGATCATGTTAGGGAGAATGTCTCATTTCATCGTTTATTTTTTGGATCCAAACTATAAATATTTTGAAAAATAGATCTAAATTATCATCGTCGTTATAATTTTGGATCTCAATTCATCATCATTATTATAGTTGCGTCGGATTATCACCGAAAAATCCGAAACAGGAAAAGAAATACATCAGATCGTAGATCGGAGTTTAGGGCCGTCGGATCATGGCCTAAAACCGATGAATCACGATCAAAGACAGACAAATCACGACTCAAGACCTACGAATCGCAAGCCCAGGCCGCAAATCGACGGCCCTAGACCAGGATCCAGTAGTCCTAGGTCTCGTATATAGATTTGTTGTGGATTATGTCTCAAGTAGATTATATTATGTCTTATGCATATACCTTTAATACTAATAATAAAAAAACATGTTGATTATATCAAAATTCGGGAGAAAGAAGAATTTACGATGGGGAGGGACCCTATTGCTGAAATAATAACCTCTATACGAAATGTTGACATGAATAGAAAAGGAACGATTCGAATAGCCCGATCTACGACTCTAGACCGCAAATGGTAAGTTCCAGCATCGTTGGCGGCGGCAGTCAGGCGGCGGCAGTGACATTACTAACGACAAATAGTGACAAAATGATAACATGATGGAAATGCAATAAACCATTTCAATGGAAAACTTAAACTATTAAACTATGGAAGGTGGTCAAATACAGCTTTTTTCAAAATAGTGATAATTTGATTCCAAAAGACAAATATTAACAGCCAAATGAGACATTCTCCCTAAAATAAACATGCCACTTCTCTTCTTTATCCAACTTATCTAAAATCAACAAAACGTTTAGGGATTCTTGTTTTGATAGATCCATGAATCCACATTCCGTTGGACAAGTAAGAACTACTTCTAGGACAAAACCATGTTTCATAACGTTTAGGGATTCAATTATAACTTGGGGGAAAATCGGTCATTTCTCGAAAGATCAATCACATGAAACATGGGCAATAGAATCAAATAGCTGTCTAGGTCTCTGCCATATGTATATAACAGAATATAGCAATACGGAAAAGGCATATTGAAACCGATGCCTATTAGCCTTTCATGTTGTCCTAAATAATACTCTTCTTATGTTCAATTTTTTTGCTGAAGGAGTAAAGTGACCAAGCTTGTTTGCATTGCAACATTCAAGCACCTTGAGATTTCAAGCGCTTCTGGTACTGACGGATTGGCTCCTTGACCTGGCGACCAAAAACATAGTAACAAGCCCAAGCATTATAATCATAAGCAAAAATATAGCCACACTTCAAAAAGAAGTTAGTTTGGATTTGAAAATAGTTAGGACTAAAATCATTGGAACTGTTAAAACTTTAGGAATGACTTTGCTCCCCAGTTTTATAGGCAAAGAAATACTACTAGTTTTACTTACCGTGCTTGTTTTCCTAGATCGTTTGTCTTGGGAGTTTTTGCTGCAGTTGGTAGTAAATGCCTCATCACAATTCTGGTTTGCGTTTGCCTTGTCGTTTCCAGGGACAAAGCTCTCTCGTGAAGCGACAGGCTGCAGAAACATGTAGAAACATCAATGTTAATTCATATTTGAGTTTTTTATTGTAGGAAAGAGTGAAAACAATTCCAGTTGTTGACAGGCAAAGTTAATGAATGATGCACCTGAGGCATGCTATTTGGTGTGTTTCCATTGTCCTTGGTTTTTAAGATAGCCTGCTCGGTACTCAATGAGTGGAGGTCAGATCTTCCCCTTGTACGTGTGAGTTCTGATCCAATGGAGTGAAGGCCACCGAATGTGGACATATCCCTCGGATTAGTTCCTAGCAATGAACAACAGGAATAAGTAGGTCTAATCAGAAAGATGAAACCGGAAGAGTGGCAAACAAGAAAAGAGCAAGTCTTTAAGTGAATCAAGTTGAGTTTGATTACCACCATTCTGGACGTCATCATAAGCAATGATGGCATGGTTGTATTGTTCTTCAGGATCCACATCCTGGTTTAAAAGGGAAATAGTTAGAAGGTACAAAAAGGGGCACATAGATATAGTTATACGATGACAATGGAAGATGCCGGCACACCATCAAATCTTCATTCATAGTTTTTTTAACTTCCATCAGCTTTTTATGAGTCTTAGAGGAATGGATTACTCGCTTGCCTGTATCAAAGAGAATTTGTTACCAAATTAAACCACCTAATGAAACTTCTAAACTAAGAAAACTTTTCAGATAGGTGTTTATACCGAGCCTTCCATTCCCTCTTGCTTCAACAAAGCCATCTTGGACCATTTTGTTCAGAAGCTTACGAACGGTGGGCAGATTTGCCTGACCTTCCAGCTTGTTTTGAAGTTTTGTAACACTCACATAATTCAAGGGAAGGGCATGGTACAGTGCCTAGAAATAATGAGAACAAAATTAAGGTGAAACACTGGAACTACATTTTGTTACCTCTGAGAGCAGTAGACCACTGATGGAGAACTAGACAAAGTTTGCTAAAAATATGTACTGTGGTGAAGGCAGAAACCTTACCTTCATGTACATGGTATCTTCAACTATTGGAGAGTTTCTAAGGCGGACTCCTTGGCCATCCATTTCGTCTTTAACCGTGAACTCATAGTTGGACTTCTACATTGCAGTTTGTGAAATTAAAAAAGGGCATATTAGATGCAATAAGTCCATACATATGAAAGTCACATCAAAGGTTAAAGAGATAAGGGCTTTAACCTCTTTTTTTTTTACTATGGTGAAGCTGTCCTTCCCACTTCTTGTTAAAATACCCCCTTGAACAAGTTTATCCGTAATCTCTGGAAAGAGTTAGGAGAATCAAGCAATTGGAAGAAAAAAAATGATATGGAACTCTGATGGTGTATGCTCTGTCCTGTCTATTTCAACCATATAGAATTGACCTTTTTACCTTCAGTCAGCACCTGCAAGCATCAAAATACAAGCAGTCATTATTAATGTTCCACAAATATAATAACTTGCAAGCAACTGACAAAATGAAAGAACTAGACTCAAATGTCAGGTCAGGTACATCAATCTTTTTTTTTACTGCATTAAAGGTAAGTTGAAGCCTTACCAGTGAGATGTCCGGAAAATTTGAGAGAACATCAGAAAGTTCAACTTGATCAAGATGATAACCATCAATCCAGTCCTTCACCCTGGAAAATTGTGTCTCATCTTCCATTGGATCTTGAGTACCATCTAAGAAAAAGAAAAAAAAATAAAATTGAAGAGCTAAACAGGTTTTACCAAGTAAGCAGGTTTCTCCAACGACAAACAAAAACAGGAATGTAATGCTTAAGAACATACTGGAGTAGTCATAATCCACTTAAAACTATTATCTTTGTGATTCCAAAATAAAATGTTTGTTTACATTCATCAAGTACACCATCATCTTCCTCTTGCTGTTGATCTGTCAGAAAATTTCTGTCAGCTGTATTTCAATTTAGTGAAGGAAAATATGATGTAAGAATACAACAATACCAAAATCTGAACATTCTGAAACATATTTTTACCTATAGGTACAACAATGAATTCATTCTCCTGTGTCTGACTAACCTGAATCAATAGTTCAACAGCT
>JBBYHH010562193.1:0-10780 GCA_038382905.1 Daphne laureola
TAAAAAAAAAAAAAAGTATTCACGCGCTGTATTAATGGTAAATTGAATAACCATATGGTTGAAGTTAAATTGCAGTGGGTCTTATGATTCAGTTACAAACAATTTCTAGAAATTTGAAACTTCAGTCTTTCCCGCAATTTTGTGTTCACAATTATCCCATCCACTTTTCAAGAACTGAAACTATTTCTCATAATTCTCTCTGAAAGAACACGCCAGAAGGCAATCAAATGCTCTAGCAAAGCATGCATGGCTTAAGCTCTTTTTTACAAACTTCAACTGTTCGAAACAGATTAGGGGCTTACTTACCATTAGCATTTAGTACTAGTAATTCATGTAATAAACATAAAGCAGTATGTAAAAAGACGCAACTGGCTGACTTCTAATTTTAGGATACCATTCTCCAAGCAGGATTTATATCACATCTGTTTGAGCTAAATGAGTTTGAGATTTTGGGGGTTGGGGGGGGGGAGCTAAAAAACAATGAGAAGATATGACAAAAACAAAAGGGATAAAATTTCATAAACAAAATAGGGGGCCTGAAAGAGAATAAAAACAAGGGCGTGTTCTAGCTAGACATCATGACCTGATCGCTTGATTGCAGTGCTTGGTTTGCAAAAAACCTGACATCAACATCTGGGTCCTCGCTCAACTCAACCAAGCATGGACGAATAGTACTCTCCACCACCTGCAGTTGAACACATCACACTCACTTCAAATTTACCAGAGTCTAGTGCTGTTATTCTTAAAGAAAAACTGTACATCAAAGACCATGTGGCCACAAGTTCAAGAAATTATAACGACAACAAGAAATGAACCGACTTACAGAATGATCAACTATGGGAATTATAGACTGCAGCACCTTTGCAACGTTGAATTTCATGTTGGGTACCCTGGGGATGCAAAAGGTTAAACACAACTCAGGTCACATTGCTCGGGAGACCAACCACAATCAGCTGTAAGAACATGATGAGTCATAGTGCCCTTACCTATCCTTCGAAGCATTTACGACAACAGGCAAGAGTTTTGAGCAAGTGATATCTGAACCCATTACAGGGGCCAAAAGAGAAATTGCATGCAGGATTGTCATGCGGTAAAGATAGTGAGGATTGTTAATCATGTCCAAAACCTGCAAAAGTTGACATGCAAACACCAATATTAATACAAAGTAGTTGTTCTGAAAGAATGATTACAGTCAGGCAACAAGTAGACACAGAATACTAGGAGTGGAAAAACGTCATCACTGCCAAAGACTTTGAATCCAGATCAGCCAATAAGGACCAACCTGCGGAACTATATGCTGCATTGCCCACTCTGGGCCAAATTCTTCTGCAAGTCGCTTCACATTATTGGCAGCTGCATCACGAATTGAGTATACCTACAACAGACCCATTTGTGAGCAATTAAGATGTGACCATAACTTTACAGCTACAGTGAACATACAGCCAAAATATGAAAATAATGTATGAGTAACAGATTCATATAACATCATTACAGTCAATTATATCATTATCCTAAAATGTGGGGATGTTAGAAACAGATGCATCAACAAAATCTTTTATCTTGCATCAACAAAATATAGCACATACCTAAACATGTTTCACAGCTAGTATTTTTAGAATGCATAACAGGATCATATAGAAATTGATCTGTTAGGCAGATATTAACTGTATCTCATGTAGTCACAAAACAAGCATTGTAGGAGATTCTAATACCTTGTCTTTTAACCATTGCATACACAGAGCACCGAGTTTATCATCAAAGAAGCCAACACCCAACTGACTTGCCAATAAAGGAATGTACTCAATTATTGCCAGTCGAACCCTCCAGTGCCTATCCTCGGCAAGCTCAACAATTGCTGGCAAGAGTGACTGGGACAGCAGATCAATTCCAATCACCTGGAGTGGTCAACAGTCCACGGTAAGTTTCGTAAATCAAGACAAAAGGACAGATATTTTCCACCAAGACTGACAGTTGAAAGAAGGATGCATTCTTTTTAGATAAATTTTGAGAAATAGTTTTAATTTTGGGGGGTTGAGGGAATTGTTTTTTAAAACGTACAGGAAAAAAAATAGAGGGAAGTTTGAAGTTTAAAATCTTTAAAAAGAATGTTCTTGGATTCACAACAACACTTCTATTCACAAACTATGAAATGCTTGCAGGAAAAAAAAAATGCAATAATCTATACCATGTCTTTTACATGAGAACATGATATGATAATCAAAAAAAAATTTCAGAAAGACAACTAATGAAATTTTATTGAAGAACCCGAATTACATCTTAAACCCAAAAGAGGGAATTATAAAAACAACTCGGAAACAAATCACCCCAGATGATATCCGCCCCTATACCCAAGAGTCCTGAGGAAAGTGACTGGTAGCCGAGAGCACAAATACAGATGACTCACGTAGAGTTCCACCAACCGGATCCCGAAGAATCAGAGTTAGAGAACCCGCCACCACAGGAGCGGACTCCACTGTAATGTTTTCAGTTTTCTTTTCTGAGAGAGACTTTTTGTATCCGCCCAAATATTTTTCTCATTCCTTGATTTTTTCTCTAATGTTCCATCTGACTGATTGATTCCTTTAGATGACTGGATTTCAATACAAATCCCTTGAGAATCATTTGAAGCGAAATCTTTTCGTTTATCGTTTTAAAGCATGAAAACAACCAAATTTTGTAATGATGAATGACAACATGATAATTTTAGCATCCTGTGAAATTGGGAAGATCGTTTTAAGTCCATATATGTCAACACATGTTACCCCAACATCATCAACTCTACTCCACATACTCATCTCTTTCCTGCAATTGAACCCATATATGATCACACACTAGATCAAGACATTTATGTGATAATTTTCTTATTTTGTTAGCTCCAAAATTGTTGTCGCAAATCACATACGAGTACCTTCTTTCTCATGTACAGAGAAGAAATAAAAACATAGAGTATATATTAGTAAACAGAATTACAGCAATTAAAAATGGGTGAAAACAAACCTGATTGACTTGGTCAAGCTTGCTAATGATGTTCAGTCGGACATCAGGAAATTCATCCTTTAAAAGAGAAAGGAATATTGGTAGCAGTTGCTCTATAGTTGCATCCTGGAAACAGTCCACTAGTAAGCGCCAGTATCAAAAGCAAAATAAAAACTCAAAAATCACTACAAAGAAAAAAGGATTGTTTCAAACAAAGTCAAAATTGATTTTAATATTTGGAGAATGAATCACAGCCACAAATAATTTTCTTATTTGTGAATGATTTTCAGATTGCTTAAAAAACACGAGGAATTTTTTTTTCAGAAAATTCACCTTTCCTAAAATTGGGGCCATTCCCATTATAACTGAAGCCAAAGCAGAGCGAACATGCTGAGATGAATCTGTTGAGAGTTCCTACATTAGGAAACTTGTATAAGAATGCCAGACCATAGAGTTGGAAAGAACTATATCAAGTGCAACAGCCGAATAAAAGCTACTAGGACACATACCTTGACACATGGAAGAATATTCTGAATAGCAAGTTCTGGGTTCAGAATCCGGCAAAACTTAGTTACCTTCCCAGCAGCCGCTATTCTCACTTCAGCTTCATTATCACGCAGTAACCGTACATATGCAGGAACCAGATCTGACCTGAATATGAAGACAATGGCGCATGAAAAGGATTGCATGATAATGCAATTTTAAGGCAGTTTCATCGAGTAATACCTGGTTGGTTCAGGACCAACAGCTTCACAAAGCTCATACAATTGATTCGCAACCATGTAACGAACACGCCAAGACTTATCCTGCAAGCCGAGATACGAAGACATAACAATATAGTAATGCATCTGAATGGACAACCTTAGAAAAAAAGAAGGCAAAACTCAAAATCATATAGTAACCTGGGAGAAGTTAACTATGACAGGGAGTATATGTGCAACACAATCTTGAGGTTCCAACAATTTTCCTAGTGCAGCACATCCCTCAACAGCCAACAAGCGCACAGAATCTTGATCTGTAGGAAAGAAAAATTGAAAGCGATAACTATGACTAACTTCGTAAGTTACTTTTATTTATAATTATAAAAGTTCAGAACTTCTAGCTAATCTTGAAATAACATGTAGATGGGGG
This sequence comes from Daphne laureola, assembly GCA_038382905.1. Lineage (NCBI taxonomy): Eukaryota > Viridiplantae > Streptophyta > Magnoliopsida > Malvales > Thymelaeaceae > Daphne > Daphne laureola. The sequence continues at coordinate 4,108 of JBBYHH010562193.1, forward strand.
GCACTATCCATTACCGTCCTGTGTTAGATCGTCGAACATAGACATTATGTCAACTTTCAAATGGGCTGCTTCAACAGTAGCTGCAAATTTTCCAAGATTTGTGGCTGCAGATCTTCTAACCATAGGCATGTCATCTTGACAAAGCTGGCCATATATTGTTCTTAGTTCTGTTTTCAATGTGTCAGAGGCACTCGGGTATGCAATGTGAAACAATCCGCATGAGGAAACCCTAGCTGTAAACCATTCTCCAGCTGCCAACCTCTGGTATGTCATCATATTAAAGGGAGGTAAGAGGGATAAGTATATAGTATTGGGCAGACTAGGAACTTGAGCAAGACATGCCCTTAAGCAAAATTCTCTAAATACTAAAGAAGTTTATTCCATATTGTCATATCCACAAACTTCGCAAAGCCACTTTCCACTATAACTGTTTCAGTCTATAGGTGAACACCTATATAACTTAAATGTAACTCACAAGCATTCTAAGCACACTGGAAGGGATACTTTCTGATCCTAGATTAAGAATGGTGCAAAGCTGAATAAACTGAGCATACGAATATAAATCATGGGCCTGTGCACACAAAACTCCCATATATAGGATACTGCATCAAACTTAGTCTCTTTTGATCTACTTATCCAGGTTATCCTAACTCATGAAAATAAGTGAGGATAAGCCAAAACACCTGCAGGTTATGTGCTGAGATCTAAAGGCAACAAAAGAAAAACATTCCCGGTTTCTTCCCCCAACCCATAAATCTCAATCTATTGTAATACTAGCGCCTGCAAAAGATAGACAGCATTTCCTGCTTGAAAGAGACAAAGAAGTTAGTAAAGAAAGGAATCGACCTTAACCAGCGGAATAAAATGATCAACCAAGTCCTGCTCCTTCATCTGAGAACCTATCCTGCACAAAGACTCAACGGCCTTATCCCTGACACAAGTCTCCTCGACGGTGCACAGAGTCTCTAACGGCGGCAACAGAACGTGGGCGTGGTCGACGCCGCCAACGTAAGGAATGAAAACCCCCAATTCCTCCGCCATTGCGAGGAGGACTTCGTCGTCGTCATCGTTGTTCTCGCTGAGGAAAGGGATCAATTCGCGGCGGGTCCGGTCCTCGCCGAGGGCTCGTGCGATGGTGGAGAGGCGGCGGATCGAGTTGAGGCGGAGCTGAATGTCCTCGTTCTTGAGCTCGTCGATGAGGACGGCGATAGGGTAGAGTGGCTCGTCGACCATGGCCATGGCGATTTCAAAATCAACTAGGGCAAGGATGGATTGTAAGAAAAGGACTGTTGATTGAAAATGTATGTATGTACCTCTGCCGATCCAAGCCCTCCGACCAGCGGAAGAGGAAGAAGAGATCTGTGAGTTGGTAGTTTTCTTTTCGTGAATTTTTTTTTGTTTACGGAAATTACCACGACAATTGAGGCTTCAATTTGACCGGCTTCGATTTCGGATACCCGGTCCAAATGCAAACGGGTCTGAAATGTCGTCTCAACAATATGTTACGCTACAAATGCCCATATTAAAAATTAAATATGCAAATTTTATTATTAAAAAAAAAAAAAAAGTTTAACTATGTAATGGAATAGTAAAATTATTGTGTGAATATCTAACGGGATGTAAGTATATGCAATAATGAATATATTTATAAAAGATCATTTGCAATTCTTTAAAGCTTAATACTCTGCTGTCCAAAAAGTATTGTCACATTTCCTTTGTAAATTACCAAAAAAGGATAATAGATTGAGAGAGGGGTTGTACTAGTTTTTTTTTTAATTTCATTTGAAGTGGATTTTATTTTATTTTATTTTCACAAAAACCCTTTATATATAATATTTCTTTTTGACATAACATTCACTGTTCTCTAATTAATTTGTTTTTCTCACTGCTACTAAATTAATGGAGTACTAAAAAAACTAGAGAAATTATAGGTATAAGCAACTTACAATTACAAATGAACTCTAGCAGGGAAAATAATTTTGACAAAGCAAAGACCACATATGGCAAAACACATGCATCATCTGATTACCAAAGCATGGCAGTTTCAGGGTGTTTAAATTTACAAGCTTGAAAGACCCAAATAAAATGCTTCTGCTTTTGAGTCCATCAGCAATCTTCTAACACCAAAACCAATGCTTTGCTACTGTAAGTTAACGTTAGTGATCCTTACACACCATCCTCTCTTCTCTCCTTTCATGTGCTAAACAAACTATTACTTTTTCCATGCTTCTAGCACACAGTCTGAATTCTAGTTCTTGAATCTCAGAAATCTGAGCAGTTTAGACCAGAATCCCACAGTTTCAGCTGTTCCAGGACCTCTTGATGGCTCAGCAGGTTCTCTAAAGTTAGCTTTCTCACTTAACTCATCAAATGAGTCAACAACGTTCTGCAGCCTCGCGACAAACTCTATCAATAGCGAAGCGAATGTTGCCAATGACAATGCGCTAGCACTCTCGAATGCCTTCGATTCTTCCAAAGGTGGGCCTGTGTCAGCTATAAACGAAAAAGGACGAGGCAATGATATCTGTTTCTTCAGCATGTCTTCCGAAAGAACAGTTTGAGCCTGGTGTGAGTTCTCAGGTGGTTTATAGCTCTTGTTTTCCCAACCATTTGCTATGTTCAGTGATCTTAGATCAAGCACAGCTTCGCTCTGCGACTTATGAGCCAGAATCCTTTCTTGCTCGTTAACCAAGTTCAGAAGATCATCGGACTCAGCCAGGCCACTCGGCCGACTTCCTATTTCCCAGCTCTCAGCATTGACAAGAAGATAGGACTTTCGGTCAATTTTACTCTGCAGTTCCTCCGCGGCTTCAAGTACTTCACACAGTATGTCTGAAACAGGACTCAATTTCTCCATCTTCTTGATCTTGTTTCCGAGTTCACGCAATACTATAGCACCTGCAGCACCTACCCTCCGAAGTTCATGTTGGAAAACATGTCTCCTCTCAGGTGGAGCCTAATATACACAAATTTAGAAGAAAGAAAAAATGTCAGCCTCTCAGACTTACAGAAGTTCTTTGGTTCTGAGTACAAAATATAGGGCCTAAAATGACTTGCTAAGTAACTAACTGGATGTAGTTTGAAATTTTGTGCAGGCTTTCACACTCAGTAATTGAACTTCAATATTAAAATGGACTTCTGCTACCAAACCTGAATTTCTGAAAGCATACAGCCATGCAACGCCATGACCATAAATGCACAATGCCTCAATGCACCGCTCACTTTGACAAAATTCTTCCATGGAAACGGGAATGACTTGTAAGGGCCATGAGGCGGCTCCCAAATAGCAAATCCCATCTTCATGAATCAAGTAGCAGAATTCTTTTAGTAATACTCCAAAAGAAAAGGTGATGGTGAATTAGCGATACTCTAGCAAACGTGTAGAGAAAGTACAAGTGGCAAAGAGAGATACCAAAGCATCCTCCTGGCTCGTCGATTCCACAGCTGCCCTGTAGCCACTGTAGACAGGATCATCAGAGGCTTGGTAAGTAAGAATTTTCGAAGGCACTCTTTCATATTCAACGCAGTTGAGGTACCCATTAACAGCACCTGCAGTAAACCAGAAATGGAATCAATGACCATGATGGCAAAGCACATGGAATAGCAGTTCCAAATGGTAAATTAATAGACTTAAACAGTTTGGTGCTTATTTACCTTCAAGTGAAGATGCGACGCTCGTAAAGTTTTTGGCAACCAAGTTATGTAAATCTTCCCCAGCCCATATTGGAAAAATGAAAGTGTTAACTCCCAAACTAACAGCAGCGCCAAGTGCAATTAGCAAGAACCGAGACACCGCGGTATTGATGAATTCTCTTGTCCTATACCCAGATACCATTATATAACAGTATGTCAACAAGAACACTCGGAATCCATACTCATACGCCTTCAACGTTGGATACAGTTTTGCATATGTTGCCAAAAACCCTGGCAATAGCTGACAAGTTAAAATGACAACAAGAGAACAGAACAGAGTTCTATAGAGAAAATTTCAGGAAAAGTAAAATGGACAAGATTGCCAAGCCAATACCTACGATGAAGATACTGATAACGATGAAAACTTCTTCTGCTTCACCAACCAACTGAGATAACTCTGCCATCCCCAGGGCAAGGCCCCCAGCAGAAAGTGTACCTAAACCTCGGTTAAATCCTTTGCTAAATGTTGCTCCTGTAAAAAACAGCGGGGGTAGGATTTAGAAACCTTACCTAAATACTTGAAAGTTAAAGTGAAATGAGGGTTCTCTCTTATGCACAATATTACATTAGTTGTGGAAGCTTCTCATGATTATAGTTATATCTTTATCATTTTTAGTCATCTAGAATACCTTTGAGATAAAGATATGGACAGTAACGAAATATTTCCACAAAATATTAGTAATTAATGGCTTGTCAGATTGCCCAATAGCATGTACTCCTATGTAGTAACCACCATGGAAGTCGGATTGTATAGCTTCGGTGCTTCACTTGAAACCTTTAGAAAGATTGCCGTAATCATTCACACTTCAACTAATGCACAAACAAAGCTGATGCTTGAATGGCAACATGAACTTACAAGACCATAAATTGTTAAGTGAAACAAAAATCAATCTGCAGGCGAAGTTAATTGCAGGTTGCATATCAGTTAGCTTAAATTCATGCAACATGCACCAACTATCAAGAAGGTGCAAACAAATTAAAGCCTGAAGCACTGCAACCATCGACTGAAAATGCACATCTTCTGAGAAAAACTTCTAAAGATAGACATAGAGTTGAACTGACAGGCGATGAAAATTCAACAACTTTCAAGGTCTTATATTTCGAAACCAAAAACTAACCAGAACAGTGTCAGAGTTCCAATTGCACCCTAATTCAAGCAAAAAATTACACGTCTTTACGATGAATCTTCACAAACATAAAACAATACTGAGATTTAACCCAAATCAGAGTCAAGAGATGCACCAAATTAGTACCTATACTAAACTCGAAGACGACGACGACGGTGAGGATGGCCCAAACAGAGTACCTACTGAGCTCTTCAATCGGCTCTTTCCAGAAAATCAGTAAGGAAATGAGCATCAGAGCGAGACCCATCTTGGCTGAGAAAATGATCTTCCTGGGATCAGATTTCCCCATCTGCCATGCTTGTAAAGCAACATCCTGAACATTTTTCACAAAGCCCCCAACTTTATCAGAGATGTATCTGAAAGACAAGCATCTGGGTTTGTTCCTGACTTCTTCTTCTTCTTCTCCCTCACTCTCTTCACCGAGCAAAGAATAGCCTTTTAGTGAGATCAGTCTCTCCTTTTCCCGTTTCTCCAGAAGAGAGTGCCTGAAAGACCCGAGCTTTGCAGCCATTGTTGTGGCAGAGACAAGACCACTACTTTGTTGGTGATGGGTATTGGTGGTTGAGGAAGAAGAAGAAGAAGAAGAAAAGTAGTGAATAATTCATGAGAGCGAAGGGTCGACCGTAGAATTGGAGAAGAAACGGAGTAAGCAAAATAACCCGGCAGTCGATCGATTCGTAAACGGAGAGGGAGCTTTGTCAAATGAGGAATACCAATTGCGAAACGACGGCGTATTTGCTCGAGGAATGACCACATGTGGCCCTGTGGGCGGCTATCTATGAATGGCTTGAAACTTGAAACTTCGTAATTGCAAATTCAGAGAAAGCTGTCTACTTTGTAGTTGGCTAAGTTCCAAACTTGGTATTTCCACTATTATTCTAATAGAAGTCTTTTGAGTCATGGGATCATAGATTGTGTTTCTCACATAATAAAACACGCAAAAAAAAAAAAAAAAAAATTGAGCAAGAAGATAGATTTTATTATGTATAAAATCGACCAAATAATATTGTCGAGAACGAAAAATTAAAGACCCTAAAATGACCAATAATAGTAGTAAAACCCGCTAGTACGAGAAACAAAGAACCAACCAGAACAGTTGTAGATTCATACACAAAAGAGTGAATAAAAGATCCGCAATATAAAGGAGTGGATCCCCAGAATGTCAATCAAATAGCTACAACCCACCTAGCAGTCATAATAATTGAATATAGATCTTCAAATCTGCCCTCAACATCCAAAATTAATAATAACTTGAATGAAAATTGAAAGGAAATAAGTGAAAGTAATTTTTTTTGAAGTTCGACTAGAACTGTTTTCTCATGTGAAAGAACATATCCTCTCTTTTTGGATGCATGAACGATGATGTATGTTGGTTTATTGAAGGTTCAGAGAAGCGTCTAGAAACATTTAGTGTTTGGATCACATTGTGAGTTGCTCGTCCAGACGGTTAATTGCAATTAATACAAATCTCTGTCTTTATCATCTGGTATTTTTTTAAAGGATATTCATTTTCTATTCTCTTCTTTTTCATCAAGAATGTCTAAGAGTATTTTCAAGATGCTCTTCATTTTTTTGATATGTTTATTTTTGGAGAGTTTTAAGCATTTTTTTTGTCCAACAGCTTCCCCATCTCATTCTCTAAAATGGAAAAGGGGGAAAAAAATGGAAATTCTCTAAATTTGGAGCACTATCCAAATTTTGGAGAGTCTTCCCAAATTCACTTTTTGTAAACATCTCTTCTCTCTCTTCTCCCTAAAATACTTCTTATTGGTTTATATATATTTCTCTCTCTCCTCTCTCCACTCTCCAAATATTTTATTAATTATTAATCAAAGATATATAATATTTTATTA
>JBBYHH010562304.1:0-10779 GCA_038382905.1 Daphne laureola
TACCATCTCAAAAGTATCTTGGAGTGACAAGAATTCCTACAAATCTGATCCTGCTCCTAAGCACTTCATCGGTGCCACAGAGTCTTCAAATCTGACTCTTCTGTTCGACCTTCTGAATCTCCACCTTTGACCAAGCCTGCATACTTCCTACTCAGAGTATCAGCCACTGTATTACCCTTTCCGACAGTGTACTCAATAGTGTACTCCATTAAGGTAGTCAAACAGATCATCGATCCTAAGTAGGGAGTACTTGTTCTTTATGGTAATGACGTTCAACCAATGATAGTCTATACATAACCGAAGGGATCCATCCTTCTTCCTCACGAACAGGACTGGAGCTCCCCATGGTGAAGTACTCAGTCGAATAAATCCTTGCTCTAAAAGCTCGGTCAACTGTTTCTTCAATTCAGCCATTTCTACAATTTCGCATACGGTAGAGAGGGTTAGAGATGAGAACTGATCCAGGTTGTAGCTGTATCTCAAAGGTGACCTCTCATTCAGGTGATATTCCTAACAGTTCCTCCGGAAACACTTGCAGAAAATATCATACAACAGGAATTTTCTCTAACTCCATATGCATACCCGTAGAGTTGAGCTTCAGATATTCCTCCTCCTCGACCACTAGAATCTGATCTATAACTGTCAGCTCCATGTCGTACTTGGTCATCTGAGCATCAGGTGGAGAAATAAGGGGTAAGATTTCTCCATCGAGTATGATGTGATGCTTAGCACAATCAATGTGGATGAAATTCTTGATCAACCAATCCATGCCAAGCATTATGTCATACTTTGGTGTGTCCAACACCAGTAAGTCAGACAAAATCTTCTGACTACTGATAGTAAGCATACACTCTCGTGCAAGCTCATTAGTAAGTAGGTACTGACTCCCGGCAGTACGTACTATAAGCACGTCAGGTAGGTGTACAGTAGGAAGACATAGAGATGTCGCAGATCTCTGTGAAACAGTAGGTATCGAAGCATCCGTATCAAAAAGCACATGTACTGAAATAGCATTAAGTAATAGTGTACCTGCGAGTGCGCCCTGATGTGATGTATCGGCCTTCTAAATCTGAAACACTCTCCCAGGCTGGGTAGACTGCTGAACTGATCCTGGAAGTGGCTATCATGGCTGTTGAAACTTGGGGCCGCCCTGTGGTAAGCCGCGCCTCTGGGGTGCGTTGGGCTGTGCCCTCGGCTAAAACTGTAACTGTGCAGTAGCGTTCTGTCCCTGCTCCTGTGGACAGTCCTTGATCCAGTGATCTGCTGATCCATACTTAAGGCAGAGCCCCGACTGTCGGTAGCACATCCCAAGGTGAGCTTTACCGCATAGCTGGCAAATGGTCCGAGTCAGTGCTGCTGATCCCTTTCACTTGCCAGACTTACCAAACTTGCGAGACTTCCCGGACTTCTTACCAGATCCTTGAAACACTAAACTCTTCCCGCCCATCTGAGTCTAAGTATGGGGTCGGGAAGGTACTGTATTTCCACGAAGCTCCTCCCTCTCAACCAAAGTGGCCTTCTGAACAGCCTCATGATATAACTTGATACCCAAAGGCACCAAGTACCTGATGTACCTCTTTGCCTTGGCCTCCTCCTGGTCATCATACTGAGGGGAGTACTGAACCAGACGGTCAAACTTGTGACCATAATCACCGACAGATAGATCGCCCTGAGCTAGGGTATCAAACTCGGCCATCCGACTATCATGAGCTGCATACCCAATCCATCGCTCCTGGAACAGCTTGCCGAACTTGCTCTATTTCAAACTAGGATCTTCCCGTCCCTTCTTAACATACTTGGCCTTCCTAGCCCTCACCACGCCTTTCCACCAGTTGTAGGAGAGGTCCTTCAGGGTGAATGCATCTAATATAACCATCTCTCTCAAAGAGAACTTCAATCCATCAAATAAACACTCCATATCGGAGTACCAAGACTAGGCTGTCTCCGCTCCACCCTTGCCCGTGAACTTGGAAGGATCGAGATGTTAAAAATGCTCCAACATAGATAAAGACTCAGAACCTGTATCCCGCTCTCTTCGCGATCTCCTGGTCTCTCTAGCATCGGAAGAGTCAGAATTCTCTCTAACCCGACATCTATAAGCTGATCGTGACCTCCTCTCGGCCTTGAATCAGCCATGTGAGGTGTTATTAGATAAAATGACTCTCTCCCTCCAAACTCGGGGGCGTCTCTGATGCTCATATACACTAGGAGTTGAGTCAGAAGCATCGTCATGTCTGCTAACTCTCAGAGTGGTATAGGCTCCTGACCTAACCGTATCATCAGATCCACTGCATAAAAACCACCCTAAACTTTCCAAAAGTATCATTTCTCATACTTAACCTTTATTTCCTTAACCAAAATACAAATTAACTGCATAAAATGACACTTTTTCACCAAAACTCAAATTAACCGAAAATCATCCAAACTTTCAATTTTAGGATCGAATTTTCTGTTCTTTTTCAAATTAATCCCAAACTTCAACCAACTTGTCAGTTTGATCCTTAAACTTTCTTTCTTTCACTAAACTTTCATTTAATCCAAACTTTAACAACCAAAACTTCACAAAACGTTCATCAAAGTTTTGTCCTCAACATAGTTTTCACCATATTCATTTTCCAATTCAATCATCAACTTTAATCCATCTTAAACAGCATCCTAACACCATTTCTTAACCAAAAATCAACCAACTTCAACACCAAAAATCAACCATGATTTTCGGCGTCAACTCAAAAACATCCTTCCCATATCATTTTCCTATCAAACCAAGAACAAAACATGCTCATCATACACCCAAGAGTACAATACAAGCATGCTTTAAACTCAAATCCAAAGATGTTCATGAACATACTTTCCAATCAACTCCAAAACTTCACAAACTTAAGAATCACCAAGGATTTGAGCTTACCTCAAGAATTTAGGAAGGATTAATGAAGAAATTTGGGCATTAATTCCCCTAGAATTTTGGCTTCAAATTGAGGAATAAAAATAGGGATTAATTCAAGATTTCAACAATAAAATCATACTAATTAACCAAGGAAATCATTTACCTTGATTAAACTTTGTTGAATCTTGATATTGAAGCTTGGATTAAGGAGAGATTGATGAAAAATCACCAAGGATTTGCCCAAATATGCGTCGGCCAAAGAGGTAGAGAGAGAAAAGTGTTTTTTGTGTTATGAAATGTATTCTTACTACTTCTCTTACTAACTCATATATATTTACAATTATCTACAAAAAAATGATTTTCTTTTTCATTTCTTGTAGATAATCTTCCTATTTATCCTCTTTCAAATCAACCTCATCCCTTAGATGAGATTCCATGTAGGATTCTCACCTTAGATGGCATGACACATGGTTAACCAAATATTTATCCATAATCATTACATATTTTCTTCTTTATTTCCTTTAATAAACAAATCCTACCATAACACTAAACACTTAAGCCCAACATTTGGCCCATTACCAAGAAAAACCGTCGGCCCAACATCCAGCCCAACATAATATTTTTCCGTCAACTTTCCTGAAATGACCATTTTGTCCTCTGAACTAATTTTTGGAAAAATTACCTGGGATTCATAAAATGTTGTGAATTATTAAAATCCCATAGAATGGACCACCAATAACCCCTCGGAACATTCATTTCATTCATCAGCATCCCAAATACATAATATTCCAAATTATGATAAAATTACAAATCAACCGCCGAGAAAATACATCGAAAAATAATATAATTCCGGGATGGGTGTAACAATGAAGAGCACAAGGTGTTAGTTACTGATAAAGATATTAAGGAAAGGTGGATGAGTTATTTTGACAAACTTAAGAACGGACTCCCACCAAAAGTAGGTGAGTTTGACACTGAAGAAGAAGATAAAAATATTAAATATACTAGAGGGATACAAGTGTCAGAAGTTTGAAATGCCCTAAGGAAGATGAAGGTAGGGAAGGCGGTAGGACTGGATGGCAGCCCGATAGAAGTTTGGAAATCTTTAGGGGAAAAAGGCATTATTTGGTTGACCAAGCTCTTTAATATTATTCATAAGACTAAAAGGATTCTGAATGAGTGGAGGAAAAGTACTATCATCCCAATATATAAGAATAAAGGAGACTTCCAATATTGCTCAAATTATAGGGGTATCAAACTGATGATTCACACCTTGAAGCTATAGGAGAGAGTGATTGAGTACAAACTGAGATGTGATATAGAGGTTACGGAGAATCAATTTGGTTTTATGGCTGGGAAATCTACTATGGAGGACATTTACTCTCTACGGAGGTTGATGGAAAGGTTTAGAGAGCAACATAGAGATCTTCACATGGTTTTTATTAATTTAGAGAAGACATATAATAGAGTCCCAAAGGAAGTTTTATGGCGGGTGCTTGAGAAGAAACATGTCTCAATTAGTTATATCAATGTCATTAAAGAGATGTATGACGGGGAAACTTCTTGTGTTAGAACTCTAGGGGGTTACACATAAGAGTTCTCAATCACCATTGGTTTACACCAAGGTTCGGCTCTAAGCCCTTACCTCTGCACTTTGGTGATGGATGAACTTACAAATCTATCCAAGATGATGTTCCTTGGTGCATGCTTTTCGCAGATGACATAGTCTTGGTAGATAAAACCAAAGAAGGGGTAAATCAAAAACTAGAAAAATGGAGACATGCTTTAGAATCCAAAGGATTTCAAATAAGTCAAGCTATAATGAAGTATATGGAGTGTAAGTTTAGCATGCAGAGGAGTGGAGAAGCCAATAGAGTTGCACTAGAGGATCAGGAGCTACCTAAATGCAACTCCTTTAAATACTTGCATTCTATTATCCAAAAAGATGAAAATATTGAGGAAGATGTCAACCATCGGATAAAGGCAGGGTGGGAAAAATAGAGAGGTGCTACTAGGGTGTTACTCGCTAAAAATATCCCATTGAAGTTGAAAGGAAAATTTTATAGGACAATTGTCAGACCAGCCATGTTATATGGAAGTGAATGTTGGGCTGCGAAAACAGAAGATACGAGCAAAATGAATGTAGCGAAAATGAGAATGCTTCGATGGATGAGTGGACATACCTTAAGAGATGAAATACAAAATGGGAACATTCAAGGTCTAGTTAGAGTAGCACCAATTGAGGATAAAATTAGGAAAGGTCGACTTAGATGGTTTGGGCATATACAAAGAAGACCATTAGATGTGCCAATGCGTAAAACTGATTGGTTAGATTTAGGGGAACTTAAATGAATTAAGGGAAGACCTAAACTTACATGGGTAAGTTTAGTTAAGAGGGATCGTAGGCTACTGGAACTTCCAAAGGATCTTGTAACAAATAGAGCGGAATGGAGACACATGATTTATGTAGCCGACCCTAACGAATTAGGATTAAGGCTAAGTTGATTGTTTGATTGATTGATAAAGAGGGAAGTTTCAATTACCTAATCCAAATTGTCACTTGAAGCGTGGACAATTCAAAAAACCTGGAAAAACCAATGAAGCTTTTGACCACTAAATCTAATATAGGAAATAAAAATTACTTACCCCTTCTTACATCATCAGACCTCAATCTGTCGCTCACAAACCTATCTTCACCACCTCTTTCTCCTGTGGTATAGTTGGGACCGTCGAGGGCCAAAGGCTGGACAGAGGTTGGTTCTGTTATATGACAGATTGATGACCTCGACGAGAACGAATGTTGGATCTGAGATGGGCGTAGACCGGGAGGTTGGTGCGCGAAAGGGTAGTGTCCGATGACAATGACTCATGGATGAAGATAGGGTAGAGTTCTAGAAACGGTAGCATCGGTTGATCGCTGGAGGCTTTCCACGAAAGAGTAGAACAAAGAAACAAATCAGAAAGAAAAACATACCTGAGAGAGGGAAAAAAAAGTGACTATCATTTCTGCCGATGTAGTTTTCAGAAGAAGCAAGATGATGATGACACTGAGAAGAAGGCGGTACTTGGACGAGGGCGAGGATTACAGCCGGAGAGAAATAATCAGGTTTTGGTCTTTTCTATATCTTTCTAGGGTTGAGTTCCAGATATGTCTAGTGTTTTCCGGTTAAATGATTTATAAAACTCGTGGGATTGAGATTAGAATGAAAAACAAACTTTATCTAAAAAATGTTAGAGAATCCACTGGATCTGATGTTCCGCATTTAAAAGTTGGATAACAATTTTGAAGCATATTAATATTCTAAAAAAAAAAAAAAGACTAACTTGATAATTTTACTGATAGAGCTTAAGGAACTGTGTTTGTAACTAACTTGATAATGTAAATGGAATCTTATAGATTTAATAAATTTATATTTAAACTGCCCATTCTTTTGAATTTGAATGTACAATATATGGATTGGAGTTTGTTAACAAAATCAACAAATACGAATAAAATAAATAAATAAAATTAAAGATATTCCATGTGGCAAGTGTACACACCTTCTATGCTTTATTAATAGTAGTATAATAGATTTTACAATTACCCCAGTATTAATCAGACTCAATAAATAAAATATGAATTATGGTTGATTTATCAATTAAAATAGTTAATATTTTCCTGATTGAACAAAACAGTAAATTGATGGTAACTCTTAATAGAAGCAATCACTCCGAGTTATGCTCCTCTTCAAGATTTGTTAAAGCAGAAATTGGATGTTGTGGACCCTCCAACCTATACGTAAAAACATAATCAATTAACTATTAATATTACTCTATAAAACTTTAAAAACAATAATGCACATGTCATACATCTTATCTTCAACATTTTCTAATACTTCAAATTCCATTGGATGATGAACCGTTCCACTATATTTTCCGCTACAACTACCAGTCTCTTCAACTAATATATTCCTATGGACTTACTAAGTATTACTTAAATATTAATAGATTAAGAGTCTTTACTAACAAAAATACTTCATACCTATCAAATGTTCTACAAGAACCTAAACCACTTTCAGATGAAGCTGAACGTTTAAGAGGCAGCACTAATGATTGTACATTACGCTGCAAAAAACAAAAACAATAAATCACATAATATACTTCATGGAAAATGTTCATCACGATTAATGTAGAACATGCAACACAACTCCAACCTTCATACCATTTCAATGATTTTCAAAAGCATCTGGCTCTCTGAGGCATAATATATTTCTCTAAAGTTCTTCGCTATAATACTGGATCGCTTGTTACTAATATTATAATCAGTCAATTTTACTTCCCATGTGAATTTTGAACCTTTGATACACCGAAATATTGCATACATCTTATTTTTACCTTCTTGTTGTACATTGTTTGAAACAAAATAAATGATAATGTTATAAATCAATATAGTTATACTAACATCAACAGAAAAAATAGATATGATAAATAATCAGAAACTGCACATAAACATACCATTTTCTCATAACTCGCCAGTGTAGGCGCATCATAGTTTAAAAGTTAGGAAGAAACTTTTTCAAACAAAATAAACGATCATTCACCAGAGTGGTCAACAACTCTGCATTAACCTTGAACCTAGAGAAGGAAAAAAAATGAGTTCATGAGAATTTAATTTCGTAGACAATATAACTTTTATATGGTATATCATAAAACTTGTAACAATACTTGTGAGTAGTAGAACACCTTGTTGTCTTATAAAAGTTAAGGTAAAAATTAGGTCCCTGCTTAAACACCTTGTCACCCCCGCCCCACGCCCAGCGCTGTGGAAGCTCGGTGAGAAGGACGGTTCATTGGGAACGGTGACGGCTGTCGACGTCGTTGCTATACTATTCTAAGTTGTGGCGATCCCAAAACCCGGTCTTGTAAAAACTTTTCTTAAGTTATTTATTCTAACGCGTTTGATAGGTTTTAAGGCTTTCCTAACCAACCTTAGACCTGCACCTGGAAACACGTTAGTGGTTTTACGATAAATCACGCATAAGAAGAATATAAGTTGAGCTCCGCTCAACACAAATAAATCGGCGAGGAGGCACGCCCACTTTGTTGGGCGAGAACTTCCCGATAAAATACTAATACAGTACATAATAATGTATAATCTAAATATGCATGTTTAACTACTACAGAGCCAAGTCTAGCCAAGTATTTTGAATACGTACTAAGTCGGGTAGTCGGGATCAACAACCGACTATCACGCCAAAGTATATCTGCTGCTGCTATTGATAACCAGGAAAGTTAAACCGTTAGTTAAACAATATCGTGCTTACCAAGTATTCAATTACCACTATAACATCTCAATCGACACTACCCCACTAATCAAAATGTAACAACTATCAGTACCCACATACATCTGGTAATCAATAAAACAAAATTCCTTAACGGACTCACTCCGCAGGCCTTTTACCAGGGTCTCCTAAAAATATATCGATATAGTGGGGGTGACTCCTCGAGAGGTACCCAGTAAGAGGTTAGGTATGGATGACGTAATTTAAAAACATTTCCCTGGATAAAAGGTTAGCGTGCAATGTACTAACAGTATAACAATCCTAAATATTTGATGGATATGAAATGCAATGATATGATATGCAATACAATATGTCTCATCAGACGGCATCACCTACCAATTCTCGTAGGATGGTGGCGGTACTCCCCCGGTGGCACGTCGGCCTACGCGGGTTCCCACAATAATGATAGCCCCCGGTAAAAACCTCAGAGTAGAAATTAATCTAGCATGGTACCAGCGTGGGGTGTACGACCTCATATCCACTGTCGGGTGTTAAAAGATTAATCATATATCGCAATCTCAACTCGTGATCTGAACGATCAGAGGACATCTCGATCCGTAGATCGGTTTTCCAAAGCTTAAAAACCTGCACTCGTAATCCTTACCATGAAACTAGCCTCGAGAGTCAGTGGGCCCCACCATCGACCGGAGTACTAGCCCTTAATCGACCTAATATGCATGGAGTAAACTACAACGCATATTAAAAGAATTAAGCCCCTTACCTAAAATACGACAATAATCTGACAATAATCCATGCGACGTCCCCGAGCAACACTTTCCAGCAATACTTTACTCTAGAGAATTTACCAAACTATGTAAGGATTTATCTTAGCAATTTAAACCTTACTTATACAATTTTTACCATATGTTGACTAAAGTCAACCCTTTGACCATTTGGTCAACCTAAGCTTAAAAGTGGCTAATCAACTTGTAATTTTACCTAATTACCACTTAAGCTCCATTTAATCATTATTAATGATTATTCACATGCAAATCTTTATTCTTTGACATAATGTGCAATTTTACCCAATTTAGCATAAAGTGTCCAAACTTACTTTAAATGCTAGCAATTTTTCACTTAAACTTAAAAAAGCTTATTTTCACATCTTTTATCGATAATTGCACAATTAGTCCATATAATTATCCAACTTTTCAATTTAACCCAATATTGCATAACTTACCCGTTTTAACTTCTTTTCCAATAAATACATAACCTTTTCCTTTATTGGTATTTAATTCACCAAAAATTCCCAATTTAATTTCTTGGGCCCAAATTCCTTAAAAAGCCCATTAGTACCCAAACAATATGAGGGAGGCCAGAGGTTTTGGGATGGAGAAAAGGGAGATCACTTAGAAAATATGAGGATGGAGGCAAGAAAGGAATAAGAATGGAAGCAAGATCACTTAGAAAATATGAGGGAGGTCGGCGGTTTTGGGATGAAGGAAAGGGAGAGCTTTTGGTGTTTTGTTTTTGCAAAGCTAAGTTTAAATGAAAGTGAATGAATGAGAGGGAAGGGTGAGGCCGGGTAGAAGGAAGAGAGAGGGAGAGAAGGGATAATTTAGGTTAATAGTTTAATAGTTTAGGGTTTAGACTAGGGAACCATGATCCACATTTTAAGGGATTGCCCCTTAATTAATTAGGTTAATGGCATTTTTGTCTAATTTTCTGTCATGACCATTTTACCCTCCGAAACCGCAAATTGTTAAAATATCCCGAACCTCTCGGAACATCTTGAAACACTTAAATCTCATTGAATAGAGGTAAAATATGATCCCGGGATATGGAATTTTATTAATCACAATGTAATTCACTGATAATTACAAAGTTGCCGATAATTAAACTGAGCAATCCGGGAAAATACATATCCAAAATAAATACATCCGGAGTGACCGTAACATTCTCCCCCCTTAGGACTCTTGGTCCTCCAAGAGTATCCTAAGACATTGATACTCCTCTGGGTATCGCTCCATCACATCTCTCTCGGTCTCACAAGTTGCCTCCCGATCTGAATGGTGTGACCACTAAAACTTGATCATCAGAATCAACTTGTTGCGGAGTTTCCGAGTATCTTTGACCAAAAATGTTATTGGAATCTCCTGATAAGACAAGTCTGGCTCTAACTGAATCTCATCCGACTGAATTGTCTGAATAGGGTCAAGAATGCACTTCTTGAGCATATTGACATGAAAAAACATTATGCACCGCTGACATGCTTGGAGGTAAGTCCAATCTGTAAGCAACCTTGCGTATACGCTCCAGAATCTCATAGGAACCGATGTATCTTGGGGCCAACTTGCCCCGCTTTCTGAATCGAACGGTCCCCCTGATGGCTGCAACCTTGAGCCAAATGTTGTCTCCCGCCTCAAACTCCAGATCTCTACGTCTCTTGTTCACATATGAGGTGGTCCGATCATTTGCGGTCTTCAACCGCGCTTGAATCTTCTTGATCAACTCTATAGTTTCCTCTATGATTTCGAGGTCAATCTCAATTCTGTCAGATGCCTCTGCCCAACAGTGAGGTGTCATGCACCTTCGCCCATAAAGGGCCTCGTAAGGTGCCATGCCGATAGTACT
>JBBYHH010562415.1:0-10779 GCA_038382905.1 Daphne laureola
AATTGGTAAAGTCCTGTTAGTCAGGCATTAGGCATAAAGTTCCTGTGTGTCCGGCAGCCTTAGTGAAAGTCTTATGTGTCAGGAAATCTGTATAAGCCTTGTGAGCCAGGGCTCAATTCTAGTGGAGAAATACTCAAGTGTGTCTTGAGGAGAGGACGTAAGTCAAGTTGATCGAACCTCTATAAATCTCTGTGCCCTTCACTCTTCTACACACTCTTATTTGTGCTAATGTTGAGCGCAAAGGTTGTATTCTTTTTAGCTCTTATTAGTCAAGTTCTACATTTATAATTAACCTTTTATCTATCGCAAAGCGCAAGGATCACGTGTAGTACGTGGCTGGAGAGTAAGGGTGTTGAACGCAAGGGAAAATGTGTTTAAAGGGTGTATGAGTGAAATGTTGCTAATGTACTATGATAGTTATGTGAAGGCAGCAAGTTTAGTGATGAATTTGATGGTGAATCAAGTGATTAATGGTCCTAAGGCTATTCATATAGAACTTAACAAAACTATTAAATTAACTCAACAGATAAGTAATGCAAAAATGATATTTAACTCAATATACTAAATCTTTCCCGGGGTTTGTCTACGCATTAGGGGGATTCACTATGTGTTCTATGCATGCTTAGAGGTGAGCTACTACAACTAATTGTATGCTCATCTTAGATACTATGGATAATCTCCCACAAGATACACTTTTACCTAACCGCTCTCGGGCATTAATGACTGTGCACTTAGGAAGTTACTATAGTTGGGTCGCTTCTCTCTCGAGCAAGCGACACACCTCTCAACTAAAGTGAGATTAGTCACTTTTTTGATCTAGTACTCTCTTTTGAGGATTTACAACCCTTAAATTACTCACCAATTAACTCATTAAGGTCATTTCTAACACTTAGAGTGCTAATCAATCAATTCTTCAAGTGTTGTGTCGATTAAATTCCTCTCAGACATTTAATCAAACACCTAGAAGGGTAAATATGAATGAGTACTTCATTCAACATACCACACATGAAAAAAGTGCTAGAAATTGATATCTAAATCATATTAAACATAGAAACACATAGCTTACCTCCTAAACTAACAAACCCTAAGAGAAAATATGAACTACTCACAAGAACACAAGCTGTAAATAATGGACAACAATGAAATAAACATCAAATAATCATAAATAAAGAGGAGAAGAGATAATAAAAGCTTAGTTAGATGGATTCTCAGCATCTCCAACAAGCCTTCATCAATCCTCCATGAGAAGAGGGCTCAAAGCCCTAGGTAGCAGCCCAAAATAGCAAGAAGAAACTGAAATTCGGAATGAAGGAAAAAGCTACCTAAAACTTACTCTAAAAGTGTTTATATACTAAGTCTAATACCCAAAAGTGCCCCTAGACATGTTAGGCACTTACAGGTAACAAAATAAGGGTAAAAGTGTCCTAAAAAGTGGTTAAAAATAAGATAAGACTGAAAGATGATCGAAGGCCCACAAATAAATTAATTGCAGAAGATAGCACAAAGATGGCGCCATCCGTGTGCCATCATAGTGCCAAAGTAGAGTCCAAGAGCTCTTGGCGCTAGGTCTTAGCACCATCATAGCGCCAACATGGTGCCAAAGAGGTGCAAGGGTCTTCACACGATGTCTTAGCGCCATCATAGCGCCAAGGAGCTCTAGCAACAATTCTTCATGTTTAGCTTCAGGGATAGCGCCATCATGGCACCATGGTTGCACCAAGAGGGCACCATAGTGCTATCTTCTAGCCCTTGTGCCATGCTTGTACCGTTGCTTTGTCAGTGTGATATCTTGGCCTCTAATGCTCCTTTTAAAGTGAAACTTGGTGTCGAACTTCATCCTTGCATGGTCTCCATAATTGCTTCATCTTTTATGCTCCTTTTACTCCAAATCACCCATGATCTGTGCGCCTATAAAGAAATGTAATTAACTAGTAAAATCCACATAAATAACAATTAATGACCTCTAAAAGTGATGTAATTGACTTAAAACACCTAGGAAATGTGTGTGTGTGTGTGTGTTTGTGCACACATCAGCTAACCATCAACGCATTGATATGTTGCTACTACAAGTATACTCAACTCTGATCTATCAACTTGCTGATTTGAGGGTTTTGGTTACAAAGCCAAAAGATTTTAAACTTATTTTAAGACCAATTCACCCCCTCTTGGCCATATTTATGTCTACAAAGTGGGTACTGACACCATGATTCAAATTTTGTCTATCAAGTCTGAATCGTGCACTGCCTCCCTGTTAAACCTCTCAACAAATTACTGCATGCTTTCATTCGGCTTTTATTTGATGTCAAACATCTGAATTGACCTCTTAGTTGATCGATTGCATCCTATAATGTGGGTTGTGAACTTGGTGCCAAGTTCATCGAATGATGCAATTAAGCCCGAGCATATGGCATTGTACCAGCGTGATGTCGGGCCTCTCAAGTCTACTTCAAAATATTTTCATAGGACAACCTCATCTTCCCCTTCAGCTCCATAACCCTCTTGTACTTCCTGATGAAAGAATTTGTATCCCTAGTCTCTTGGTACACCTTCAGAGAGTGAGAGAGGTAGAACACCCTGGGCATCGAGCTTTCCTGAATTTGACAGGTGAATGGTCCTTCCTCATTGATTGGCTCTACTATCTTCCACCCTCCTAGGGTCCCTCTCCACTTGTTACAGTCTCCTAAGCATGTGCGTAATGATATCATCCCTCAGATCTTCTCTGAGAAAGTGTTCTGGTCGTAGAGACCGGTCCTGAACTCTACTATGTTCTTTAGATGATCGGGATCTCCTACTATTCATTCCCTTGGTTTTCGGTTGCATTAGAGAATGAACTATACACTCAGATTTCTCTTCTGTGATTCCGCTCTCAAGGATTTTGGTACGTGGTTGTCACTAGTAGAGTGGGACTGGCTTCTCTAGGTAGAACTCCTTGAACGCTCTATCCTTTGATGGTGATTCCTTCTTTCTTCGGCTAGAACGATGATCTGTGTACAAAAACACTCATATTTCCTTAGTGTTTAAGATGAAAGAGCACATCATTTATGCTTGTTTTTCATTGCCTTTTATGTATTTTACTCATTATATCTTATCTTTTGAAGATGCACATTATTAATGGGTAAAAAGAGTTAAATGGACACAAATTAGAGGTTCAGGATGAAGTTTAGGAAAGTTATGGAGCATTGAGGAATGTGCTAGGCTAAATTGAAGAGTTCAAGGCCAAAGAAGGAGATGGAGCGGACTATATTGCACTTTTTCCAAAGGTGGATAGCTCAAATGGAGTAAAGTAGGCGCTACTTCAAGGCAACAGTTTGGCACCTCAAAGTAGCACCTTATATTAGTGGACCAGGGCGCAACAAGGCACAAGTCCGGAATCCTGAAGGTTCCAAGGTACCACCATGCGCCAGCTCAAGGCGTAACTTACTCTAGTTCTAAGGCATGGCATTACTTGTTGGTGCCATATTTGGCGCCTCCAACTTCCACCGATGTTATAGACCAACCCAAGACGTTGGTAATTTTTCTGAATATTTCATTCGAGGGCCGGATTATGTTAGTACTGAGACTCTGTTTTGAACGTGTGGGGCATGTTTTGTGCTAAGTATCATGTCCTGGGAATTCATTTCAGGTACATGTTCACGACATTTCACATTTTGGATTTGGTACGTGAATCCCTGACCATTTTGCTAAAATTCACTTTGGAGGGCAAAATTGCCATTTTAGAAAATTGGACAAAATTGGTATTAAGTGGGAGAATTAACGTGGTGGCTAAATGAGAGGAGAAAAGAGAGATATTTTTGGGTAAGAAATAATATTACATGATATTCCATGGGATGGGTATTATTAAAATGTGAGTAAATTACAAGTGTCACTTGATTGTGGTGTGATAGGAAAATATTTTAAGTATTTGTGGTAGGAGATAAAAGTTGGAGAGATAAGGGGTTATTTTGTTTATGATTGGTAATTTAAAATGGAAGAGAAAAGGGGAATATATTAGTATTATTATTTGAAGGAAGTACTATTATTTTGTATAAGGAGACGAAATAGAAAGTAAAGAGGAAAGTGAAAGTAAAAAGAGTTCATCTTCTTCCTCTTCTCTTCCCATGGCCGACGGTTCATCTTCTTCTTGCGCAAGAACGGTGCTTCATCATTTTCTCCATTTTTCTTGAGGAAAAGCTTGAATCATGGCTAATTTGATGAGGTAACAAGCTTTCCTCCATGGGTTCTTCTTTTGCTTGGCCGAAATTGAGTATTGGGTGAGGTAGGGCTTGGAGCGCTTTTGTGAATCATGAAGATTGGCTTGAAGTTGAGTTTCCAAAGTGTTGTATGCATGCTTAACAACAGTTTTTGTACTTGGAACTTCATCTTTTCTTTCCTCCATGTTGACCGATTTCATCATCATGTGATTAGGGTAACTTTTGTGATTTCTTGATTGATGAATAATGAGTTGAAATTGTGATGCCAAAGTGTTGAGAGGATGTTTAGTAGCTCAATTGTTGCTTGGATTCATATTAAAACTCCCTCATTTGTTTGTCCTTTAAATGGCCGAATTGTTGAGGGGAAAATTTGAGCATATGTTCTTTGTTGAGTTATGGATTTGTGTTGAATTAGATATGGAAATGAGATTCTAAGTTGATATGAGGATGATTGGATCATTCTCCTTTGATTTTCCTTGTTTGGCCGAATTTATGGTAAGTGGATTAAGATTGGTCTTCTTTGTTAAATGTTGGAATTTAGTTGAATTAGGAATGAAGTTGAGTTCCTAATTAAGTATGTGAGTGTTTGGTAAAATTCCACTTGGTTGGCCTTTTGTTCCTTATTTGGTCGAAATTGTTGAGTGTTGAATTAAGGTGTATGTTTTCTATAGAATGTTGGGTTAGAGTTGAAATGGAAATCAGATTGAGCTTCTGAATTGTTATATGGATGCTTGATACCATTTTGCTTGGTTGGTCTTCATTTCCATGTTTAGGCCGATTTGATGAAGCTTGAGCTAAAGCTTCTTTTGGTCTGGAAGTTGATCAATGGTTTGAGTATTGCATTTCTTCTTGTTGTGTTGTTGCTCAGCTGTGTTTTTTGTGATTGGGCATCATGGAAATACAGTCGAAAGGCTGCCCTATTTTTGGGTCAATGTAGTTGCCTCGGCAAAGTACAAAACTTTCGCGGTTTGTTAGGTAAGGGTTCAACTCTCTTGATTATGCATATTGAGTTAGTTGAAGCTAGTCTCAGGCCGAGGGTGGGGCCCGGTGATCCCCGAGGCTAAATACATGGTAAGGTTAATGGTATGCAGGTTCCAAGTGTGGAACTTTCAACTCCCAGATTGTAAATTTCTGTGATCACTGGGTGATCAGTTCTGTGCTTCTGAGGTTCTGTGATCACTTCTGATCAAATCATTGAACCTGAGTGATGAATTTTGTGCTTCTGAGGTTCTGTGATCACCCAGTGACTGTGAATTGATCAATTTATGATCAATTAAGTGATGATGACGGTTTTGGGGAACCTATGCCCCTCGCTGGTACCATGCATTATGACCATGTTTTGAGCTTAGAGCCACCGGGGTCCGTCGTAATTGTATCCATATGTGTTTCCATCTGGCAGAATTTCTGTATTGCATATCACGTCATTTTGCATATCATTAACCATGCGATATTTAGGATTTTATATATTGTTAGAACATGACACACTGACCCTTTTATGCATGTTGACTCTTTAAAACCATTACCCTTACCTAAGCCCTTACTTGAGTTCCTTTCGAGGACTCACCCCCTTATGATTAATGTTTTTCAGGAGCTTCTAGTGCACGACCTACGGCGTAGCACCGCTTGGTCATTTTGAGGTTTCGTACAAGAGGTACATATAGCTCCTAAATGTGTTTTTCTGATTCTGTGGCAGGGGTGACCTAAATCGAGTTGGTTATGTATTATTGATTATCTAGATATTCTGGATGAGCACTAGTGAAATGACTAACGGTTAACTCTCGTTATTTGTGGCCTAGAGGCGGTCAAGCGTGTCAGGCTCTGTAGGTATAGATGCATATGCACATGTGGCATGAATCATGATTTGAGATTTGTGTGATTGATTAGTTGCTTGCATGATTTTGAGATTATGGTTATTATATTTAAGAATTTGCTAATGTCCATGTTTCCTTGATGCTTAGTATGTTTTGGATAAGAATGGATATGTTATTTTACTCGGGGAGTTCTTGCCCAGTGTAGCAAGGGCAATGCTTCTTTCTGGTATATCTGGTATTGAGCGGAGCTCAACTGTATACTGTATAATTCTGCGATACTGGTATGAATGTTTGTGATCGTTTAGAAGTGCAGGTTTCCGTAAAAATAGGAATGCCCTTAACTAGAAGCGCGTTAAGTAAAAGAGAAAGATGTATGGGACCGGGTCATGGGTCTGCCAAACCAAAGTGGCCACTGATCCTACATCATCGTCCCCTCCCCGTATCGCTATTGCATGTTTCCTCCACTGCGCCAGCCGAGAGGGGTGGTGACAGGTAGCATAAACAACAACCTTCGTAGTGGCCACATCCAGATCCGAGAGGATTTTTTGGAGATCGTCCATTGTTTGGGCAATAACATTACCCTTCCAAAGTTCGAGAGCCATAGCCTTGGCATCCTCGTCATCCAAGATGCTCTGATCTTCATGAGTCAACCAACCAGACTCCCAAGGAATAAGATCCAATCCATATTGACCAAGCCGGGCATCTCTTTATTGGTGTTTTTTATCACCACCAACCCCGTTCCCGGCACTGGCGGAAGCGTGCGGTCGCGGTTTGTTTAGAGGAAGCGAGCGGTGGCGGTGAAGTTGATCTTTAACCCCATTTTGGTGTGGTGGACCCGAAAACCCGGCCCTCGAAATTTTTCTCTTAATACATTAACATGCTAATAGTTTAAGGCATTCCGAATATGCCAAAACCCGCGCCTCAAAACATTCGTAGACATGTAGATAATCATGCAATCAACAATACATAGTTGAGCTCCGCTCAACACCAGATGCATCAGAAAGGAGTCTTACCCATCGCGTTTGGCAAGCACTCCCTGAGTAATGTAAAAATATACAAACTAGTCTAGCAGATCATAAGAGCATATCAAGTTTAGATATGCTATCTAACTACATGAGCATATGCATACTACGCCTACAAAGCCAGAGTTTACCAAGAGGAATTCATACTATGCCTTAGTGAACGGGTTCGTCAAGAACCCTGCTGACCACTCGACGTACTGCTGCTGCTGCTGCTAAACATACACAAAGAGTTAACCGTTAGTCCATAATGTTGTATTCACCTAGATAATCCATATCACATAATCATAATCACTCGGGGTTACCCCCGTCCCATAACCATGAATCATATAAAGGAGCTAATGTACCTTAGTACAACATATAAATAAGACCAAACAGAATTATTCCGCGGGTCTCGCGTGACCTCCTGAAAAGATTAATCATAAGGGGGGTGAGTCTTCCTCAGGTACTCAGTAAGGGGGTAGGTAAGGGTCACAATTTTTCTTTTAAAAACCACGTGCATAAAAGGTTAGTGTGCAATGTACTAAACATTTCATACAACCTAATATCTCATGCTTAATGATGTGCAAATGATATCATATGCAATACACTAGTCCCGTCGAACTTATACACTCATCCCGAAGGATGGTAGCAATAATCCCCCGGTGGCTCACCGGCCTGCGCGGGTTCCCACACTCGACAGCCCCCGGTGGCTCGAAGCCCATAACACTCGGGGTAAAGTGCACATGGTACTAGCGAGGGGTGTATGGCCCAAAAAATGTCATAATCACTTAGTTGATCTTTTGATCAACCCACAATAAGGTTCATTGAACCTCAGAAGCCGATTTACTGTCGTTCACTCACTAATGATCTTCCAATGATCAACATTCATTTGAAACCACACTTGATCAATCACTAAACGCTGCACTTAACAATCTGGGAGCTGAAAGTCCCACACTTAAAAACCTGCATGCCATTAACCTTATCATGTAACTAGCCTAGGGAGTCACCAGACCCCACCCTTGACCCGAGTACTAGCCATTAACTAACCTAATATGCATCAGGAAAATTGAAATGCAAATTAGGGAAGTTAAACCCCTTACCCGGTCAATTCTTTAACTTAAACGACAATCCGGGGCAATCTACTTACCAATAAAAATTCATCAAAATTTTCGGTTGAATTTCGCTTGATGCCCTGCAACACTCGATTTCACTAATCAATTACATATAACCATTAAGAATTAATTTCCTCAATCAATTGACCGAAGTCCAGTTACTTAACAAATTTCACAATTTCGATCAACTTTATGAAATGTTGACCGACCATACATAACACTACCAAATTACCCCTTAACTTCAAAGAAGTTCAATAATTCAACATTTATCCTTTATTGACACTCAAGTCTATCATCGTTTTGCCAAAGGTTCAATTTGGCCCAAACTACATGAAAATGACCAACTTACTAAAAAGTTGCCAATTTCTCACTTAACTTCATAAGAGTTCAATTTTACTTCATTTACCACCATTTATCAACAAACTCCTTAAACTTTCCTCAATTGTGCAATTTGGCCCAAATTTTCATAAAGTGACCAAATTTACCAAAATGCCCTCAGATTTACACTTAGCTTTTATAAAGCTATCTTCCACTTTACTCATCACTTTTTACCAACTATTTTCATATCTTTTCCAAACTTTGCATTTTGGTCTTCCATTTCATAAAGCATCCAGAATTACCCAAAATACCACTAAATTCATACTTAGCTTTAAAAAGACTAAGTTTCACCTTATCTTCCATTAATTACCAAACTAATTCCAAATCTTTACCAAATTCGCATTTTGGTCCATATTTTTAGAAAATGACAAACTTACTCAAAAGTTGTCAATTTATCACCTTAACATTAAATGAGCTTAATTTCACATCTTTTGTCACTAATTACCAATTATCATCTAAACTTTACCAAATTTACATTTTGGTCCCAAACTTTTAAAAAGTGACAAAACTTTCCCTAATCACCAAATTAGCTCATTTTCACCATAAATAATCATTTTTCATCCAAATTCATGATTAATTTCACAAACACCCATAATTCTTCTTCTCCTTATCAATTCGGCCAAACTTCACTTTTTCACCAAGAATACTTTTCTTCTTCAAACTTTCCCCAACTTTCTTAAGTGTTCTTAACATACTTATTCCATAATCATTTCATGATTTCATCCAAGAATATCATCCCATTTCTTCATCAAACTTTCGGCCAAACATATACTTTTTCCAAGAAAGTGTTCTTCAACTTTCTACTACAATACACATCCTTAGAATCATCATTAAACCAACATACTTCAATATTTTTAACAAAGAACATACACTTTGTTCTTCCCTCATATTTTCGGCCAAATACATAAATGAACATCCATGTTGATTCAAGCTTAAATTCAAGCATTAAACATGTTCATAAACAACCCAACAACATGAATTAACACATACTTTAACTTCAACACCAACTTTGTTCATGAACTCTCAAATTCGGCCAACTCTTGACATGGTCTTCCAAGATGATTCAAGCTTAGTTCCAAGTATTAAACATGCTAAAAAACTACCCAAGAACACAAATCAACCTTTACTTTAAGCATATAACATGTTTTGTTCAAGAACACTCAAGAACACCAAGAACATAAATTCATAAAATCACCCAAACTTCATGGAATAATGTAGTAAATCTTTATACTACTCCATAATAACCATAGATTTATGCTTACCTTAAGAAAATCTTAAAGAAATCCTTGTAGAGATTTTTCAAAAATCTCTCTTTAAAATCAGCCCTAAATAAAAATGAGAGGAGATGAGCTTAAACACTTTTCATCATTAATTTCTCTTTGAAACAACCTTAGAACAAGTCACCTTAAGAAGTTCTTGAAGAAATGGTTGAAAAATCTTCCCAAAAAAATCACTTGAAGTTTCGGCCAAGGAGAGGAAATGAGAGATGAAATGATTTCCAACTTCCAAACTCATTTTGTTGGTGAAATACACATGAAAACATGTTTTCCTTTGATTTTGGTGAAGGTTTGATGAATGATTCTTAAACTTTGCTCAAGAACACTTTAAGAACATGAAGAGGAAAATGAAGAACAATATTTGGTAGAGAAATGGTGGTGATGCCGGTTTCAAATGGGAGGAGGAGAGAGTATTGTTTAATTTAGTCAATAAAACACATCCCTTAAATCACTCCCATGTATTAAAATAATATCTACTTGTTCCCTACCATTAAAATAATAAGCTACCACACATAATATCTCATCCTTCTCCCTCCAATTCGGCAGCCACACTAATCCCTAATTAGTGGGTGTGTTTGTCCACTTTTCTAAAATGACCATTTTATCCCTGAAATTAAAGTTTGTCAAAATGGTCCAGGACTCACGTATACTTATAAAAGTATGAAATCCCATAGAATTGAGCTCAAATTAATTCTCGGGATATGAGAATCATCATTAAACATGTCCAATACATGTGAAACAGGGTTTTGGAAATATTACAAATCTGACCTCCGGCCAATTCTTATCTGAAAATTACCATCCGCCCGAGGTGACTGTAACAAATGGAATAGTTTAGAATTATTTTATATAATTCCAAACCTTAATTTGTATCTATTTCCACCTTCAGAACCTTTTATCAAAGTATGGGTACTTTGGTAACTTTGGTATAAGGTATATGCACCTTGTACCATTGAATAACTCCATTAAAAGTATATTATGTATATATTTTGAATTATGGAGTGATATTAAGG